>JABASP010003744.1:0-12727 GCA_019776565.1 Sminthurinus signatus
CTCTCCATTCTCCATCTCTTAACCCTTAGAAAAAACGCCAAACAAGCAAAACTACCCCGACCACGCTCGACAATTTAACAAGAAACCCGACATCATTAATGCTTTGTACATTGTTAATCATAAACTCTAAAACTAATAATAATTATTTAGTGTAAATTTTACAAAACCTGTCAACTGTCAACAACAAGTTATGCAATTTGTATGTTCTATTGCTAATTGCTAAATGTGTGATATTATACTCTGCTATTCTCTGTAGTGTACATGTAAAAAAGGCTCAATATTATGTTTGATTAGTATAAAGTGTAAGAACGCTTATTCATCAACTGTGCTTTTGTAGTAGTGAAAGTGCAACGTGCAATAACTGTTGTTGTGCTTTATTCACTCCTAAGTTTAAGGCATGACTTTTAATCATAAAACCTACAGTAATAATTAATTTTGAACATTTATTTTGTATTTTTCAGATGAATTATGTAATCCAAGGTAAGATTTCATCATGTGATAAAAGATATTATCACCAAATGTTTAAAATTTTATACTAAAAGTCTTTCAGTCATAAATCATAAAAGATGTATAATAATTTTCATTTGTTCTTAAAAATCTGTAGTCCATGTGGATCTAATACTAAATGCCGTGTTGAGAATGGACGTGCCATTTGTAGTTGTCTTCCAAGTTACATCGGCTCACCATTGACTGGTTGTCGTCATGAATGTGAGAGAGATACAGAATGTGGACCAAGTGAATCATGTGTTCAATTCAAGTGCAAAAACCCATGTGTTAATGCCTGTGGACAATATGCTTCTTGTGATGTAAGAATATCAAACGTCAAATATCAAAATAAAAGCCAACTATAATTTAGATAAAATCATGAAACTCAAAGTATGCAACTGCTCATTACTTAAAATTGATTAAAATATTTAGGTCAGGAATCACGTAGCCGTGTGTCGTTGTCCAGCAGACTACCTTGGAGATCCATACACAAGATGTTTCCCAGAATGTATGTGAAAATTAAATATCAACTTTCTTATTTACTTGTAGTTGAAAAGATTTACTTGTAGTCAAAATAATCAGTGCGAAAACATTCTCGTCTTAATAATTTCATTACAAATTACAAATGCTTATAGGTACCAGTCATTCAGAATGCCCAGGAAATTTAGCTTGCATCGGATTGAAATGTGCTGACCCATGTAAAGGAGCTTGTGGACGTGGGGCTGAATGTAAAGTAGACAGATCTAATCATAAGGCTATCTGCAGTTGTCCAAGAGGATTCACGGGTCATCCATTTGACGAGTGTCGACCATTCACTCCAGCTGATTTGTGTAGCCCGAACCCTTGCGGTGCCAATGCAATTTGTACACCCGGAAGTGACAACAGAGGAAACGAAAGGCCTGTTTGTACCTGCCCATCCGGCTATATTGGTGATGCTTTGAGACAGTGTAACCGTGGAGAATGTCAGACGGACAGTGATTGCGGATCACAAAGAAATTGTAACAACTTCCAATGTGTCAACCCATGTGCAAATGCCTGTGGTGTCAATGCTAATTGTGAGGTCAGAAATCATGGAGCTATCTGTTCCTGTCCAAGAGGATTCAGTGGCGACCCTTTCAGTCAATGTAATGCTGAACCCTCTCGAGGTAAACGACAAAGTTCAAGTTCTAACAGCACAGTACCCACAAGCACCACCGCTTCCCCTTAAGAAAACCATAAAAAAAGACTAAACAGTATTTTCTTTGACTTTTGTTACTTGTTTTACACTTGAAAAATTCTCATGTTATATGTTATATTCCTTTCCTTTTCAAAAAAGTTGAAATTTTCTCTACATGTTATATCTTTTGTTAATTTTTAATTTTTTTGTATTCTTTTTTTCTAAATATGAAATAATATCAATGACAAAAAATATTGTATTATACTCATTCTTCACATGAAAATGAAAATGAAGGAGATTTATTATGTCCTCCCGACAGAAAAAAACCAAAAGTGTTTATATGTACTACTGACTGTATACTATATTGTGTAATGTATAACTGTGAAAAATATACAAGTATTTACTCATTTTGTTTAATATGTGTTGTAAGTTGTAACGTGAGTTTTTTTTATTAGGTAATAAACAAATACAGTAATAATAATTAATAATTATAATACAATGTAATTGTACAGAAAAAATCTTACATCTTACAGTATTCTATACTCGATTTTTATCCTTTTTTTTAAAGTTTAAAGCTGCATGAAATCAAAGTTTTTGTGCTACAAAATTGCGTAAACTTATTGGTAAATATACACTATTAGGGGTCGTGTTACAAAGGATTGTAACACGACTAAACATATAAGAAAGCTTGGATTATCCTTTGATTTCTACCTAACAATTTATTATATAGATACTTGTATTACACTTTACACTCATACCTGATACTTGATCGTGCAAAAATATACTTGTTACGACGCGCTACAATATTTAATATTTTAGGTACATTTTTTGTAGCATATTTTGGTCCCATCCGCTTCCTTATATATTTTTGTGACGTATTTTTGTACTGGTTTTTTCTTGGCACAATTATTCATGATTCATACACACAAGTGTCATGTTTTACTCAGTAATATATCTAATATCTAATACATACTTACGCAATATGTTTTATTGTTTTAATTATCGAGTACGGCACATGAGACATGTGACATCCGCCATCCGCCCAAAAAGGCACATTTATTTAATAGATTTACTATTTTACGTATACTTATATATAGAAAAATTCTTATAGAGAATTCACTGTGTTGGAAATTAGGAAACAAAGCTTAGTACAACATAATATACTCTCTGTCATCTCTTCTACTAATACTCACTGTTTGGATCTAATAAAACGTATAAAAACATACAGTTTCTTTTGTTTAGTATTTTACAATATTTCGCTACACTTTTAAGATGATTTACTTTGAGGAGTTAAACTTAATGGCACGTCTAGAACAGCTTTACTCGTCCTGCGAATAAATGGAATATCAAGTTGAACACGTTGTTGAGCATCCGCTTCAACTGCATCAACCAAGTCTTTCATTTCAGAATCTTTAGTTTCTGGCAAAAATATTCCAATGAAGGCCGCAAAAAGGGCTGTAACTCCAAATATTATTGTTGGCAGATCTCGATAAATTGGTTGCTAATAAAAGCAAAAACAATTGGAATTAAAAATTAAAACTGATATATCTGTGTGCTATAAGAAGTTTGAAAGAGATTCTGTACACTTGTTATTGAATGAATTTTTACCAGTCTATCAACAACGTAAGGAGCAATAATAGAACCAACACGACCCATCAATACAGCAGTACCCAGTCCCGTAATACGAGCTGATGTTGGATAAAGTTCTGCACCCAGTAAGTAAATCACCGCAAATGCTGTAAAAACACAAGGAAAATACGAAAATGCACGTGTACATTAATTTTTGTAGGCTAAACTCGGCTGTTTATTCAGTTGGGAATTAAGAAGTTAATTGAACAGACAAAATTTCAAAATTTCAAACCTGATGATACAAAAAGTTTCCCAGACATGGAGAAGAAAATTCGGATTCCTTGATGTTCTAGTTAAAATTCAAAAATCAAAAAAAAGCATTATGTTTAAACAAGAATTATTGAAATATTATGTAATTCTCCAAGTTTCATAAGTAATGAATTAAAACTTACGAGCTGGTGTAGCACAGAAAGCTAGGAAAGCAACACCAGTTAGTACAAAGAGGGAAATTAATGTCGGTCTTCTTCCCCATCTTGATACAAATGGCTCAGACAAAAGGTAAGCAGGTACTTCCATCAATCCTCTAGGTATAAAATGAATACAAATATTAAAATTTTAGGTTATTTACCATCTTCATCTTGAATAAGAAATAAGAAATAAGCATAAAAGCTTACCCTAAGAAAACCATGAGGAAAGGATCACTTGTTAGACTTGCAGAGTCAAAAACAACCCCATAGTATACGAGGGCAACAATGGAAAACAGAGTCCAGATGACAAATGAACGCTTTCTCAATTCAGGAGTCCTAATAAGAAGTAAATAATTTTCTAATGTGATACAAAAGTTTTTCCACAAGCCCCCCCAAAAACCTAGTTCATCTCCTAATTCTTCATCTTCTCTACAAGTTTTTAGGATGGGAAGAAGCTCCTCTTCACTTGGAAGACGACGTTTGTTGATCTTGGCTACAAAATGGAGTCTCTTGATGGCTTCTGCATCTTTTTCTCTTGAAGCTAGCCATCTTGCTGACTCTGGAAGTATCCTGTAAATTTCAATATATAAATTACAGAATTTTTTCCATCTTTTTTATTTCATGTATTTTGTATTTTATATTGATTTTCTTACCACAAATATGCAACCAAAGCGAGGCTTGTAACTGCAAAGGACAATTGTAAGTGATCCCATCTTCTAAAGTAATAACCGTAAAGCTAAAAATATTCATTAAAAATTAAACCCCCATTTGATTTCCTCTCTGTAAATTGCCTTACAATCTCCATAAAATATTAACAATGTCGCTTGTGATAACAAATAACAAGGTAACATGAATGTCTTACTGCAATTGTCATGTAACCGATGGCAAACGGCATCTGCTGTATGATTCCAAGAAGAGAGCGGTATGATTTATCCGAGTACTCGAGCACTACAAATAAAAATACATTAAATTATTTACATCAAAAATCAAAATATGAAACATTCCCTTTTGTCTCATGTTTTCTTTTGAATTTTGGGTGAAATTCTGAAAATTCTGCAAAAAAAAACTTACGTAAGACAAAACAATTTTGAAAAGAACCAGAAACTCCAACAGCCACCACAAATCGGAAAATACTGAAAGCTATAAAGGATTCCGCATAGGCTGCAGCAAATCCACCGACCACTATCAGTAGACATGCAAACAAAATTGCATTACGACGTCCTAAAAGTCTGAAATGAATGGATACATAGAAAATATAAACAAGATATTATTATTTTTACACAATGGCTGTCAAATTTTAAATTAATCCGACTAGTTTTACACAGTTTGGCTTATTCCATTTCATGTCATTTCATGTCACCGTGCACTATTTTCTATTATTGACTAAGAAATAATCAAACAACAAATAACAAAAACAACATAAAACAAAAGCGAAATAGCATAAAGATTCTACTGAATAGATACACAATATAAAGAGAGAAAGACCACGTAGAACTCATGCACAATTTACAGTTTACAGGCTATAAACCCGAAAGCTGTATTCTTGCAGCCTGTGGAATTTAATTACGGTAGAATAAAATAAAATCTGTGATAAATCTGTCCGACACAAGATCTAAATTTCATTAGTGTCAGCCCAGATTTAACATTCTAAGAAAGAAAGAAGAATGATTTGCCCCTTTCTCCTTTCTCCATCAAACATAAAACACATGCGGGAAAATATGTTCTTTGTTCTTTCATATGCATGTAGTTGTGCTTTATTTTCATTACCAAGTATCCACTATACAGTATACAGGCTGCACAAAGCACAAAATACAAGCTTATGAAAAAAGCAGAAATTCTAATATACGAATATAAATTCTAAAACTGACATAGAAAAACTACAAGTACAATGCAGACACAATTTTTGTTATTTACACAACTATTACAAATTTCAGAAAAGAAAAAGGCAGCTCCATTATACTGTTTGAAAGTAATTATTGTAAATTTATATGCACAAATATTATGGGTTCAGTATATAATTTAATTCATGTAACTTGTAACTTGTATTACACTTGATTTGTATTCCAGTGCGATTAAAGGAGTGAATTAAACTGCGTCTAACTTATGCCACTTATCTGTTTACTTTTTCTAGAAAGATTCATTTCATACAAGAATGTACTTTTAGACAGTCAATATATTAAATCAACCTTCAAATTAAAACTGTATTGATATGAGACAAACTTTTTAAAGAAATGAAGTGAAACAAGAAACAAATCTTAAAAAAGGCATTTGATGTTTCTTATTAACCTCCTGGTAAAACATGTAACATGTGGTAAAATGCAGTGAATAGTGAATAGGAAAGAAAGCAGAGGAATGGAGAGATAAAGAGTTTCAAGAATAAAAAAGAGAAAGGAAAAAAACGAGTGTTTTTAGAAAATATAAATTACTTTTTGTGGGAGAGAGTTTTTGTCTAGTGTCTAGTGTCTTGGAAAAACCACTAAAGATAATAGATAAAATTGTGAATGGGCATAGATATATGTATTATATCTACAATCTACATTCTACATTCTACGTAAATCTGTAACCAAAGACAAGATTAAGAAAAAAAAACTTTCTCCACACACTCAAAACATACTACTACTGTACTTCAAGGAAAACACGCAGAACGCATGATGCATGTACAAAAAACGGAAGCATTCTATACCCTATGCAGGAATGTGTGCTACACACAACTAAAGTTTAGACATTAGACATGTACATGAAAATGCCCAGACAAAAGTATGGTAGATATTTGTATAATATGTAGTATAAAGTTTCCATGAGTCAGCTTGAGTTTACTATATGTTGACCAAAACATTACTTGTCAGAGAGAGATCCGAGAAGAAGAGAGCCGACCACGACACCACCCATGTAAGAGGCCTGTGGATTGTACGTTTTTTGTTTACATGTTCGTGTTTAAAGGGAAATCCAAAATGACAGAAATCTTTTTACTTTGCTTTTACGCCTTTCTCTGATTTACCTTCTCCTTTTTTCTACATAGTACACTTCTTGTGCACGGTTCAACTAGTAACTACAACTTTCCTTTGGATATAAAAGAAAGAGGAATATCATGACAGTGTTAACTTTCACTTACTTTTACTTTCAAATCCTTCTACACGACTTTTAAATTGTTTGTTAACAAGAAAAACTAGAAAATCGTCTGACTTATTCACATTTAACAAGTAACACGAAACAAAATTGTATATTAAAGTATTAAAAGACTTACAAAAATCTAGAATCTAAATACATGTACTGCGCATTTGATATTGAAGATTGAAATAAAAACACATATAATAAGCCAAAAGAAAAGATTTCTGTCATTTTGAGTTCAAGTTATTTTCATTTTTGCTCTGACTTTTCAGTTTTCAGTAATACAAAAAAATAGGATTGATATAATTTTTACCTGAATCGATGCCACAAGATTTCTGCGATCACACACCAAATCAAACTATATTAATAAGAACAAGAATAAAAATAAATTTGTACTGTTTGTTTTGTAGATACATATAGAGATGAATATAGAAGGACAAAAATGTGTAGTTTGTAATTTGAACCTGTGTCACAACAGTTGATTCCCAAAGTGAGCGATCATAGTCCCATTGATTACATGTCATCGTCTCTACATTTGAAAAGTCTACAGAGGCATAGGCATCATCGAAGGTTGAGTACGTGGACAGGTCGCTATAGCTCAGGTTATACATTGTACAACTCTCATATTCCGGCATAGAAGTATTTCTATGAACAAAAAGGTAACGAACACACAGACTAAAACAAAATCCCATCTCACAACTTCGAACGCATAGTATAATATAGCATAAAATAGTATCTTTTTCATGCAATGAAATATAGGACATAGGATAGGTGATAGGTAATAGATTGGATTGAATTGAGAATTGAGACTGACTGCATTCTAAACTCTAAAGTCTAAGTATTCGACAGACGATAGACGATAGACTGCAGACAACAGACAAGTTACAGACCAGAAAGGAAGTGCATTAGTATCAGGATTCAAATTGAAGCTGCAATTCAAGTTGAAAGTTGAAGTCAAAGCAAGGAAAGGGAAGTGTGGGAGTGTGCGTATGGAGTATGGGGTTTGTTATGTCTTTCTTCTTTCTCTCGTGGAATATAAATGGTGAAGGCTGAGTTGAGTCTCAATTCTCCATGAATACTATTGCCCTGGGATCCTGTAGATCTCGGATGTAGGATGCTGTTCACTGTTCTCTGTGTACTTTTTATACTGAATATATTGACTACTGACTACTGACTCGTGAGTACTGGAGACTCGAGACTAGAATTGGGCCGCCCTCATGGGAATAAAATAATTTTGCAGACGGAAAGCAAGTAATCGGAAGCAACTTAACTTCTTGACTTGAATTGACTTAACTTGACTCTCCTCCTTGAACAGACTGGCAACTGGCAACTGGTTACTTGAAGCTGGCAATTTCTCCAAAAAAGGTGAGTATACAGTATACAGTATACATACACCATTAACAGAAAAAGAAGAAGAAGAAGAAGGACGAGACAGAGATAGACAGGCTGAGAGAAGTGAAGGAAGAAAGAAATGTAGAGGAAAATGAAAGTGGATAAGGTTGAACGTTGAACGTTGAAATGGGAAGGAAACAGACCAGACCAGAGGAGAGAAAAAAGAAGAAGGTAATTCTCCCTGGCGAATGGAGGGAAAAGATTGAGCTCATTCATTGACATTGATTAAGGAATGAAGAATCATCATCGATCGAACTGTAAACTGTATTCTTACGTCTCTGCTGTCTTTTGTGGAATAGAAATGTTCTTAATTTGATCCAAACTCCATGAAGCAGGTAGATTATCTAAGGAGGAAAAAGGGAGAAAATGAGCATAATATACAAGTGAAACTGCATACTGTGTACATTGTACATTGTACATATCTATTATCTACATATGTGCGTTGTGTATAGGAGAAACAAAAAATAGTGTAAAAATCAATCTCACCCACTTTACACCAATGCTTTGGCACAGCTCCGAGGTAGACAAAACCAATATGATGATTGACCAAAACTGCGCCCTAGAACCAAATGCAATGATATTCTATATTATATTATTATGTGTTGTGCTTTTTGCTATCAAAAAGATTTAAGAGGACCAAAACATATCTATGTTATACATTTAATTTGAAAACATCTGTATTTAAAAATGACATGAGAATTTTGTACGCATCATTTTATTCACAGATAAAACAGACTTACATTTCGCACCTCACACACAGAATTAAAGATTTGACATGCAAAAAATTCACAGTACGCATTTTCATTTTGTAAATAAAGGAAATGCACAAGTTATTTGGATTCTAGATTTTAGAGTGTAGAGAATGATGTACAGATAATAAGCTAGCTATAGTGCAAGTGTGTGGCATGCAGTGATATGATATTTTGGTACTTTGTACAAAAATAGAATCCCACTTATGATTTTAGCACTGCACAAGATGAGATTTGTGCAATCTCACAGTCATTAGCTTTTACTACACAGTACACAGTATATGACATGGTTAGAAAAAAAGAATCAGGGCAAGTAGAACGTTGAACGTTGAACGCTGTATTGTAATACACTATACATTGTACATTTGAACATGGAAAAAGAGAGGAAAAGTAGGCATCTCAAAATAAAATACTTTGAGCTTTTTGACATAGTCAATAAAGTGGTAGAATGTAGTTTAGTAAGTTGAAAGTTGAAGGATAAACGAAAGTAAATAAAAAGTCAAGTAAATTAACAAGTTTTTCCCAAATAAATACTTGATTCTGATTCGGATTTTGTGTCCCTATTCCATAAACTATGTACTTAAAATTTGCGAAAGAAAAGAAGAGGATTACTTTCATATAAGCAAGGTAAAAAAAATATCACCTGTATGCTGACTGTAGCGAAGAGTAGCCATTGAAAAAAGTTGGAGCCACCGACCAAGTCAAAGACGTCATCGAATCCTTTTGTTTTCAAATCCGAATTGGATTTGTTGACATTGGAGCTTTCAACGTCGGTTTTTTTGTCAGCCTTCGTCTCCACTCCACCACCACCGTCTCCATCCTTTTCACTGACCATATTCTTTTTTTCTATTTAGTGGCCGTCGGACTAAAAAAAATAATTGTCTTCACTCAAGTACAATCTCAGAGCCAGATAATCTAATCTAGAATCTAGAGAATCTAGAGAGAAAACTCAATTTCGCTACCATACAGTGACCAGTGACAAGATAATAAAAAAGCTTGTTCCTTTCTTTTTTCCCTCCGCACTTTCAGTGTTTTTTTTAGATTTACACACACTCTTTTTATATATTTTGTTATTATTATTATTATGATGTTGATGACATACTTATATAAAATATTGGTTCAAGTTTTGTGTAAATAGTAAATACAAAACAATATAGAATACAGAGAGAAATAAATTACATGGATTTATTCTTGGAAGAACTCCCATCTGACTTCGTAGTCTGTCTATACTTATCTATCTATCTGCATGTCTATCGTTCTCTCTAATACTAGTGAGTTTTGGTTGAACTATATTATTATTACTATTATTATCAACTGATGTAGTGCGGTGAGTGAAAAAAGAAAACGGCAAGTTTATTTATGTGTGTGTATAGAAAATCAGTTCCAAGAACAATATGAAATGTGTGGTGAAATATTAAACGTTACCTTCTCACCCTATAATTTACACGAATCCTCCTCAAGTTTCTCCGTCCGTTTCCTTTTCTTTTTTCTCTAGTTTCTAGTTTCTATTTTCTAGTCTCTAGTCTCTAGACTCTAGTTTCTAGACTTTGGTTTCACATGTCACAGCTACACTTGTTACTCGTACTAATGTTGCATGTAAAACAAAAATGTAATGTAATGGGTAATGAAATGAAACTGAAAGATTCAATCAATCTGGCCTTGGTCATCTTAGTGTCTGTCGCATGATATTATTAGTGATCTATAACCATGTTTTACAACCATCTTCACACTGTCGCTCCTAATGTAATCTCTCTTATCTCAAGTCAAATTCAAATTCTTCTTAAGCCTCACTCCCAGATTTGCAAACAGAATTTGTGCACACTTGATGTAAAGAAATTGTATCTTGTATTTCATGTATACTTGTACATAAGTATGATAGTACATAGTATTCATGATTATTGAGGATATACTTACTTATTTCTGATTTACATCATGTGTATTTAGTATTTACTTTTATACTAGTGGTCCCCTTCTTTGATGAAAGACATCATCAAATCCTCATTTATTTATTCATTCATTCATTCATCCATCAAGATCATCGTGGGTGAGGAATAAGTTAATCCACGAGAGGTTGTAGCTGTATACTGTTTAATATATTTATAATTTATATAATATTTAATATTTATTAATTTAACTCTTAAAACCAGCCGCACATATATATACATAGATCTAAAACTTGACACATCACTTTCAAATTTCAAGTCACAAACAATCCGGAAGTATTTTGTTCATCTTTTATAAAATTCTACGCTCGATTTCATCTCAGATGGCTACATATAAATAGATTCATAGTATAATGTTTAACATTTTGATCTTTATTTAAAGATCTGAAATTATGATTATCCAACAACTTTCTTTTTTTGGACGGTACAGTGTAGAGTGTAGACTGTACATAGAATTTTTTGAACAATAAAAATAAGCCCATATAAGATAGAAGATTACGTATGTATAAAAAGTAAGAAAAAAAAACTATTTCAGTTTCAAATCTAGGTCACTAACACTCTCCAGTTTGTAAGCCTCCTTCTTTTTGCACATGTACCATACAAATACAGATTCACATGTGTACACATGGAAATTTCTTTCACAACTCACAACTTGTCACATTCCACATAATCCATTATGTATAATTCAACCATTCTTTGATGTCCACTTAATCAAATTATTTTATGCTTTAGCCATGTGGTTTCATAGTGAAATTATGCAGACGCTTAACATTGAGCCGTATGCGGTATTTGGTATTTATGCATAAACGATGTACAGTGTACAGCTTTGATTTCAAACTTGAGACTGAGACTACTTTTGTACTCTTGTCAAATGAAATGACGCCAAAATGACTAAGGCTCAAGTGTAAGTGAAACTAAGTCATTTAAACATTAAGCATGTTGAAATTTCAAGTTGAAATCAATAAAACATAGTACAGAGTATAGTTAATAGTTTTGCTTTTTGTTCATGAGCCTCCTCAGAAAAAAATTCCAGACAGAACTAAACGAACCAGAATTAAGCTACATACTTAAATATAATACACATCACACATCACACATCACACCCACAGACACAGGGCAAAAATATGCATGCAACTTACCTTGGAAAAGAATATTGAAAGTTTACTACACATTACACAGTCATCGTTCATTTTTGTTATATATGTAGTATGCTATATATGATGCATGACAAGAATAGAGAGAGCCAAGTCGCATTTACGTAATGTAGTAAAGAGACACGTCGCGAACATAATTTTTTATAATTATTTTTTTCAGCATTTCTTTTCTTTTTATTCAAAGTTTGTAATCAAATATATTGAATTTGAGTCGTTTTTCATTTTTTTCATGTCGTACTGATAATCTTAACACGTATATTTATATATATTATATGTATAATATTGTAGTGTGTGTACTGTGTACAAAGACGACTAGTTTTCATTAATTTCAAATTTACAACGCACTGTAGAATGTAGAAACGTAGTATAACAAATATTGCAAGACAAAACTATACACAATATACAATAAAATAATAATCTTCAGTGAATATATTATGGTTTATAGTAAATAAAAGAGTAACAAAAACGTTTATGTAAATTACTTGTAACTTGTAATAACAGTATTTTTTACTCATACTAATTATGATTTTAATCATGAGTAATCAGTACCAAATGATAAAAATAACTTGGAAAAATGTTAGTACTAAAAGTTAGTACAAACCAGGGGCATGAAGATTTTAAAATCTATGATCGGATGCATATGTATATGCATGTAAAATCTGAGCCCGTGACGTCACTGGTCCCCATATGATACATGCGTATA
>JABASP010003745.1:0-12709 GCA_019776565.1 Sminthurinus signatus
TTTATCTTGTACTTTTTATTAAGTACGTAGTTAATAATAATTATTATTAAAACAATATGTATGATTTATAAGTTTATAACTATTCAATTTAAAAAATTATACTCAAATTATTATAAAAACGTATTTTTTTTTTTTTTTTGTAAACTTGCAAAAATTATTTATAAGTATATACACATAATATGATCTGTATTTATTTATTTATTTATTTTTATGTCATTTGAGAGTAATAATAATAAGAATAATAATAATAATTAAGTACATGCTGATTTTATTTAATTTTTTTTGTATTTTTGTTTTATTTTTTTTATATATTCATATAGTTCAAAGTAATGATGATATATTGACTCAACCATTAGTACAAGAAGAACCACTTGATGAAGATCAAAATCAACAAAGACAATTACAAGAGGAACAAGAACAACATCAAGATAATTTAGTCTCTATGGACCATATTGTTGTTCATGAAGATGAAATCAAAGAGGAGGAAGTAGAAGAAATTGTACCAAATGTTGTTTCACAAGATATTGAAATGTCTGATTTGAGTGATAAACAACAACAATCACAAAATGGTGATGGTGAAGAAGAAGAAGAAGATCTTGAAACATTTGATATGGAAGATACTGAAGAAATGATTACTAATAATGTCATACTTGCTGCTAAAAAAAGACATGAAGAATTACAATTACAACAACAACAACAAGGAGGAAGTACAACTGTAATATCAAATGAATATTGTCTCATGTGTGGTCAAGATTTAGATGAAATGATTGAAGTTACAGAAGAAGAATTGACAGCATCAGCTAAATTTGAAGTATCTAAATATGAAAGATTTTTATCAAAATCTCTTTTATCTAATTCTCTATTTGATGTAGACAGTGTTCTAAATAATCATAATGAGGAGAATCATGGTAGAAATAATAATAGACATGCTATTATGGATTCAAGTACCTCTTCTAATGGTGATATAAATAGTTTTTGTATCTCATGTCAAAGTAAAATTATTCAACTATATGAATTACATAGTAATATGGAAAATGCTATGAGAACATATGAAGAGGAAAGAGATAAAGTAGCCATGAAAATGGTTACAACATTTTTGGCTCATTCAAAACCTCCAGATGATTTCCCAATGGATATTCATAAAGAATCTGTTGCAAAAAGTATGTCTTACATAATATTATTAATTATTATATTATTATTATTGATTATTAGTATATACTTGGTACATAATAATACAAATAATGATGATGTTATAATATTATGTTATTAATATCTTCTTTTTTTTATTATCTTTAAAAATTTAGAATGGAAAAAGATTTATACTGGAGAAGCAAATAAAGAAAAGGAAGTTTTAAAAATTATCAAAGAACGTGAACATTTAGCAGCAAGTAGAGCTAAAAGATTCCAAAAATTAAAAGGAAGTTTAACGAGTTTGAGAGCAAGAAATGGAGTTACAGATTCCAAGTCAGCGTAAGTGAATAAATAATAACAATCACAATAATAATAATAATTACTATTAGAACATTAAAAATGTAATAATAAATTATTATTATGTCTACATTTTATATTGTGTTTTTTTTTTAAAAAAGCATACAATTAGATTGATAAAATTTATTCATTTATTATAATATGTAATATTTATGTTATTGATATATCATATTATGTAACAAATTTTTATAGGAAACAAATTCAACGGACAATGACTTCAATTTATTTTACTCCTAAACCTCAAGTTATACGGAAAAGAAGACAATTATATCTTAAAGTGGCCATCCCAGATTCTTCACAAGATTCTGCATTCTGTTGCCCAGCATGTGACAAAAAATTTAAACATGAATATAGTCTAGCACTTCATCTCCGATCTCATGCTGTTGAGACTGGAAAATTGTACAAATGCTCAATTTGTGACCGAGTTTGTAGCTCAAGAACTCAATTGATGCAACATCGTAAGGATGACCATTTAGATGAAGAAAAACTCATTAAATGTGATTCATGTGATGAAACCTTCAATTCAAGAGCTAGTTTCAAAGCTCATGTCAAGACGCATGTTGAAATTAAAACATACAAATGTGATGTCTGCTCCAAACAATTTACTTCCTCATACTTTTTGAAGAAACATGTTGCATCTCATGAAAATGTTGACTTTAGTGTGACTGATTTATTTTCTTGTAAAAAATGTTCAAAAACTTTCCTCAAATCTCATGATTTGAATGAACATTTAAAAATTCATGAAAATTCAAATCTTTTTGGATGCGATTTTTGTGGAAAAGGATTTATTTTGGAATCAGAATTTAAAGAACATCTTACAATTCATTCTGGTGGAAATCCTTAAATTTGTGAAGAATGTGGACAACGATTTTCTTCAGAGGCTCTACTTGTCTCTCATTTGAAAGTTCATCGTCCAAAATCCCATGTTTGTGCTGTAAGTGTACATTATTATTTATTACTGTATTATCTTTTGTTTCTTTTTAAAACTAATAATGTCTATAATAATATATAATATATTATGATATAGAGTATTTTAGCGTATTATTAATTATTATAAATGTTGTATTTTCTTTTTCTATACTTCTTCTTTATAGCAATGTGGGAAGGCTTGTCGAAGTAGAGATGGATTGAGAAAACATCAATTAATTCATACTGGAAAGAAACCATTTTCTTGTCATATTTGTAGTATTGGATTTATTGAAAGGAAATCTTTTGATGCTCATATGGTGAAACATACTGGAAAACTCCCATATAAATGCAACTATTGTAATTCAGATGAAGGGTTTAAAGATGCAAAAGACTTGAGGAAACACAAAGTCATTCAACATGCTGAATTTCTTCCTGCGGATCGAAAAGCTACTTGTGATGTATGTTGGAATGGCTTCTCAACTCATGAAATTATGATGGAACATAAAACTAAAATTCATGAACGGTACAAGTGTCAGGTGAGAATATAAATAAATCATTAAATTTTCATTTTATACAGTATAGTTTATAGTATATAAAAGTGTTAATGAAATGGTAACTAACTAAATGTATTAATTACTTGATTTAAACTATACTTTTTATTTAAATGTTAAACTGAGTTCGTTTTTTTTTTTGTTTTAACTTTTTTTTTATTATAGCATTGTAATCGTGTCTTCAAACTTGGAGATCATCTTCGTCGTCATATGTACATTCACACTGGAGAAAAACCTTATAAATGTGGTATGTAATATAAAATACAAAAGCTACAATAATTCATTAAATGTTACAAAATCTAATTGAAATTTTTTTTATTGTTATTGTTATTTTATTCCTGTATATATCTAAATTTAAAAACAAAAAGAAGATTCCATATAAATGTTTTGTGTGTAAATTTTTGTCTTTTTTTACTTAGGAATGTGTGACAAATCCTTTAATCAGGAATCAAATTTGAAAGAACACATGTATCGACATACTGGAATTCGACCTCATCAATGTCCATTTTGTTCTGGAGTTGGATATTTGAGAAAAATGCATCTAAAGGAGCACATGGTAAAGGAACATGGAACCGATAAAGTCCCTTCCCTTCCAATGGGACGAGCAGCTCAAAATGCACGAAAATCGGGTATGCACCCTTATCCTGCTCAGTTGTGTACGTTGTAAAGCATGATAGTGCTATAATATAATATTGTCTTTTCCTTTTTATGGTTTTACATGCTTTTTCTCTTTTCTAGACTGCTTATTATATTATGCTAATTGTTTTACACCCTTTTTTTTGTCTCGTTTGGCTTTAAACTTACAAATGTATATAATGTAGTGTGTACACACGTTTTTAATCAATAAATCAATATACCTAAATAATCATGCTTGTTATGTATTTATGTATAATAATGTATCAATTTTTTTAAAAATCTTTTTGATATATAGTTACTGGAATCAAATCTGAACCTATGACTCTGGAAGGTTATGCTCAGCAGTCTTCAAACTGCATAATTTTGGTTCAATCTAAGCCTAACCATTAGATTAGATATTCTATTTGGTTATTTTGCTTTGCCTCTAAATTTTGTTTCCATTTTTTTGATATATAATACACTTTTCCAGGAATAATTTAGTAATAACTGATGGTAATGATAAAAATATTTGTATTGTGTATATATAGTTTATATTAATAATAATATTAACTTACACGTTCCTATATTCAACGTTTCTAGTTTAGTATCATGTAAATACATATAATATATTCAACACTTGAAATTTGTTTTTTTTTTCCATCCTTAATAGTATCTTATTTTCTCTTCAAATTTAAAAACTTCAACATTTGCTAACATGGTAAATATATATATATATTATGTTATATAAATTTATCTATGATGAGGAATTTTACGAATATAGTGTATTTAATTATGATATTAATTACATATTCTTGCTGTTAATGTTTTGAATTGAAAGTTATAATGTATTATAACAATATTAACAAATATGTGCTAGGTATACTTTGTACAGCTGGCTCTATATTATATTCAACGTTATAGAAAAATTAACTACGATACACAAGTAGATTATATTATGTGGTGTTAAAAATACCTCAAAAATTCTTAAAAATTGGAAAAATGTTCCACTGAAAAAAAAATTACTTGTGTTTATATTATAACTTTCTGTTAGATAAAGATTTTTTTTGTTTTTGACTATTATTTTATACTTGATTAATCTTTATATATATATATATATATATATAATATATGTACCGTTTTTCAATGGAATAATGTTTTTTTTTCCCATTTTACCATTCATATGTAGTACACTTAAATGTTATTCTATATAGTATTATCATGAACTTGTAAGAATATTTTTAAATGATGAATTGTAAAGTAATTATTATGTAATATTTCAGAGTATGATATCATGATACATCATAATATGTTTTAGAGGCAAGTGCCTAATATAATATTAAATATGTTGTAATAATATTATATATACGTATAATATAATAATAAGGAAACAGAAAACTATTCTTATTACATGTAAATTAAAGTTTTACCTATATAATATTATAAGAATATTTCTGCAGATAGGAATAATAATCACTACATATGATATATTATATATGTATTATAACAAATAAAAAGTATATATCTTTATTGTATAATTAGATAGCAAGTATATATATACATATTGTGTATAACTTATAACTATATAAATGAGTGTCTTTTGTCTTCAAAGGCAAGAGTTATATTGTTGTTGGATAATGTAAGAAATAAGAATAGTATAAAATATTCTTTATTCATACGTATTTTCTAATAAGAACTATGATTATTATTAGCATCACCATATTGTTGTTAGCTTATGGATGTAAAGCCTAATGTAATATATTATTCCATTACTATTTTATTATATAATAATATGTTATTGATAAAGTATGATGGCCTCTTAAATTGTATTCTATAAATGTTAGTTTTTCCCTAAAAAAACAATTCAAACAAAAATATTTTCTCTTGTGTTTCAAAATCAAAATATCATTATATGATACTAGTTTGCAAAACGATATTGATTGACCATAATAATATATATTTCTTGTGTACATTATTTATAATATTTTTTAGAAAGTGAGAGAGCAAACGAGGAAAAAAAACCCAAGTTGGATTATATTATTATCAATATCAATGATTTTTATGATTAGTAATGCTTGTCATTTCAATATTTTAATTTTTAAAAATTAGTTTTATTGTTTAAGTACTACATATGATAAATATGTGTATGTCTTATTAGTAAGAGAAAAAAAATAAATAAAGAACATAATATGAATGAAACCAGTATTATTTTTTTTATGTATCATAGCCATTATCATTCGTTATTCTTCAAAGAACTTTGCCCTCTCATCCTTACATCTGTTGTTTTTTATGCCACTACTTACTTGTTGACCCAAGGTGTAAATAAATATAAACTACCATACATAGAATCGTAATAAATAAGGGTATATTTCAATGCTGCATGTTTGCATAGTATGCATGTCATTCTTTAATAATTTTCAAAAGGTACAAATTTCTTTTAACTTTGAATATAAAGTCGTATCCAGATTAAATACTTCATCATAAAGTCTTCATATATTCTGTTATAAGGTTTTATACTTTATTTTTGTATCAATCTCAATATAAAAAAGCAAAATGCGAAAGTTATAGAGACAAAAATGTATCAATTTTGATAGTTTAGTTACAAAGTTGGATTACTTTTCTGTTTATTGTTCTATGTTTTTTTAAAAAAAAAAAAATTCTGAAATTATTATCATAAATTATTATAGAGTATGCTTAACTCTTATTCCGTTGCTCGAAAAAAAACTGCTGCATAAAAAAAATGGTAGTTGATAAATATATTTGATACTTATATATTTACAATACATTTTAATATTGTAAACATGTTGTATACATTATGATCATCATAATTTTTATGATGTTTTTATACGTCAAAATCTGAAGTGGTATGTATTTTGTAAATGTACAAAATATAATATATTATATATTATATTAATATTATTTGCAGTTTGAACAATGGTTTTAAAAATTATTCTAATGTTATACAATAAAACATAAAAATAGGCTAGGCTCGTCGTTTAATTGAACATTTGCCTTTAACCAAATGGGTGAGTAGAACACGAAATTTGGATTGATCACCGAGTTTTCGTACCCATACCTATAATATAAAAAGGGGGAGTAATAATAAAGAATTTTATTTTATTTTTAACCAGCTGTAATCTAACAAAATGACATGATATAATAAATATTTACACAATATTATACAAACATAATGTAAAAAAGACGTACCGTATCTTGGCTAATTGCACTAATAACACCACTGAGACGTTGCATTTCTTTTCCTTCTACATAAATTGGTTGTCCTCGATGAAACCACCGTTTTTCATAGAATAATTTTCCATCTTCAATACGAATATCAGTTCTGCTGGAATGTGTACTACTACTACTACTGCTTCCCATATTATCATCTAAAGAGTTACTTAAACTTGGAGGTTGAGAAGCTCCCACGATTGTAGCTATATTCATACATTTAAAAAAAATATGAGAAGAATGTCAAAGGTTAAGTAAAGTAAATATATAAAATATAAAAAGTTGTGTACATAGACAAGCATTCATATAATATTTTGTATGTTAACATAATACAAATTTTCTTTTTACCTTTTATAATTAAACGGAGATCTTCATCAACATCTTTTTCATCAAGTAGAAAAGTTATTTGAGATTGTGGAGTTTTACGCCTTTTTTCAGGTAGAGGAACAGGCTCATTAGGACGTCTTCTTAATTTTCTTGTGGATACAGCCTTAACTTCTGTGGTGTCTTGTGTCAATTCTACATTAAATCGTTCATGTTCTATTGTTTTTCTCTTTTCTTCTAGTTCTGTAATTAAACTTTCACGAAGTTCAATTTTCTTTTCTTCAAATTCACGTGCTGCATTTTTCTTTTCACGTTTATATTCTGATTCAATACATTCCGCTTCATAATCTTTCCATACTTCATTTAGTTTTATCCTATAATTCACAAATTTTAACAAAAGAAAATGCGTATATTATGCACAGTTTTAAGTTAAACCAACTTTTACTACTACTACTGCTAATCTATATTGTGTATGATACTTTTATAGATAATATAGATAAAACATTGTGTACCTTTCTTTGTATTCTTTATCAATTTTGATAGACCTCCTAAGTAATTCTGGATGAGTTCCTTCACATAGTTGTTCAAGTTGGGATTTCAATTGAGCTAATTTGTCAAAATAAACCCTGAAATTATAGTTTTAAAAAGAACATATGAAAATGAGTTTTATGTTTATCGTTTATCCGTACAAACAAACAAACACAAACAAATGTATACACACACATTATAATTTTTATTCAATAATGAATCATTCATGTACGAGTGTATATAGTATTATTTATTATAGAAAAAGAAATTTTTAGAAAACTAACTGTTCTTTGATTTCAGTCACTTCTTCCTGATGACGAGCATCACCATCCTCACTTGCATCTTCTGTATCTTCATCATCTGTTTCAGGTAAATCTCGATTAGAAAAATCATGTAATTCAGCTAGCTCATCATCATAATCCATAGATCCATGGTCACTTAGTGACCGACGAGGACTTGACCGTCCCGTTGACATACTTCTAGTGTCAAAGTACATGTACAAAAGTTTCCTTTATGAATAATCACACTTTCCAAAAAAAATTGACAAAAATTGACTATCACACTTGTATATTTAATTATTTTACTATATATTTGTGTATATAGATATTCACAATCTACATTTAATATTGTTTTTGATTTCTACTTAGTTTGACGAATATTAGTTACATTGAAAAAAAAAACTGGCTTATTTAATTTGGCTTTAAAATGAGATTTTGTTTGACCCATTAAAAATACTCCTACAACATTACACATTACACACAGTAAACAATCATAATTACGGCTTTTTTTTACACAGAGAAACTTTCACAGTTAAATAAATGTATCAAATGTAGTGTAGATATTGAATTTTTGGTAGGAAAACACGTAGAATACTTGTATTAAACTATTAAAATACACACAAAATTTTAATTTCACTTTCTACTGGTCTAATTAATTTAATTGTGTACAAGAGCACAAGTTGTTGATGGTTTACGAATTTGAAAATATCAGCTGTGGCTTTGAATTTTGAATATTGAATTCGGCTTGAAATTAAGTATGTACATACATGCTTTGCAATTGTAATCTCTTCTCACACTTTACTATATAGTAGAATTTGTGTCATTTGTCACTGCTTCTATCAGTGCTTTTATATATTGCTGTACTTAAATAAATGTAGTCAAGTTTTTTATACATAGTATAGTGTAGGTAAATTTTTTGTGGTTTTAAAAGCTAAAGCAAACTGATTATGTAAAAAAAAGTTGCGTAACTACTATATTTTGTGTAATAGTATACTGGAGTTTTAGAGAACTTTTAACTCTGTAGTTTAAAAACTATCGTAGTGAGATCCAAGACTCAGAATAATTTGTTCGGTTTTAGTTGATTGTTTTTGAAATTTCAAAATGATGGAAACATCAACTCTAAATGAGATTGCTAGTAATAGCTTACAAAGTTCAGCTAGTTTAGAAACTCCTTGCCGTTTTGGGATTTTAACAGGTACTTTTTTGAATATATTATATATGAACAAACAGTAAAATTTATGTAAGTATAGGTACATATATATAGTAGTTTTACAACTTTTCGTTGAAATACTTTTTCATCCATGAAATTTTAATAGTAATCATGTTTAATGACAATATCTTTTATTTACATTCATTTTAGTTAGTGACCGGTGTTCTAGAGGAGAAACCGTGGATAAGTCTGGAGAGGCTCTTGTCAATTGTATTTCAAATGAATTTAAGAATGGTGTTGTTACCGAAAAACTTTGTGTACCGGATGAAATCTCAAAGATATCTGTAAGAAAAAATTGGAATATCTTCTCTTAATATTATAAAACATTTTCAGTCAGTTTTATAATGAAACTATTGAATAGTATGTTATAAGAGAATACTTTTTTATTACTATAGCCAGTACTCATGGAGTGGAGTGATCGTGGACAATGTGATGTGATTTTAACTACAGGTGGCACAGGATTTTCTCCAAGAGATGTAACTCCAGAAGGTAATTTATTTAGGATACACACTTTTCTTTACTACAAGAAAATAATAATTGGTTATGTATATATGTAGCAAGTCTCAAGTAATTCATATTTCCTACTAATCATTTCCTTGTTCGTATTATTTCAGCTACTAAAGCCGTACTGGACAAGGAAGCTCCAGGATTATCAGTAGCTATACTCCAAGGCTCTTTGTCAATAACTCCAATGGCCATGTTATCAAGGTATTCCTAGAACTTTCACCTTTCAACTTTCACTCATACAATTTCACAATATTCCGTGTTCTGTGTTTCTGAATGTCAAATCTAAACTGTGCATTCGTATATATACATGATTTTATTACTTTTGATTATCTTTAGAGCAGTAAGTGGAGTACGAAATAGAACTTTGATTATAAATCTTCCTGGAAGTCCTAAAGGATGTGTTGAAAGTTATAGGATTGTTGCAAATCAAATAAAACATGCTGTAGATTTACTCCGTGGAGAAGAGACTAATGTTACTTTACAACATAAAAAAATGAGTCAACTAAACATTCGTGTAATTAAAATTCTATTTTATTCATTTTTTAGCTGTTGCATGAAAAAATGTCCATATAATGTGTATATATAAATTATACATAAAACTGTTGAGTATAAAAAGAGTGTTACTATTCATTCAAATTATATGTATGTTTATAGACAAAAGTTGATCCAACAAATATTGCTTGTAGAGCTAGGAAATCACCATATCCTAATGTTGAAGTTCATAAAGCTCAACAAATGGTTTTAAGTGAATGTTATTCTCTCATTGCTGATTCAATTTCCTTAAAGTAAGTTCCTTTTTTTAACTGTTTTAGTTTTATCTATATGTATGTATGTGTACTATCATTTCTCATTTAAAATATAGTTTACATTATACACTGAAATCAAAAAAGGTTTAATCTTGTACAAAAAATGTTTATACATTTAAAAAAAAAGGAACGGACTTGGATGTATTCTTGCTCAGGATGTTTTTGCTAGGGATCCTCTTCCACCGTTTCCAGCTTCCATCAAGGACGGTTATGCTGTACGAGTTGCTGAAAATATGAATCTTTTTTCTGTTATTGGTGACTCAACATGTGGAGAGCATCCAGAAAAAGCAAAAGTTGAAAAAGGAGTATGTGTTAGAATTAGTACTGGTGCACCAGGTAATTCTTTGCTTTATTAATAGAGCTATGTTTTTTATTCTAAATATAAATGGTAATAAAATCGACTAGGGTATAGTATGTAGTTTATTGTATCTTTTCATCATTTGTTCATACATAGTTCCACCGGGAGCAAATGCAGTGGTTATGATTGAAGATACAGAACTTGTAGAAAAAACGGAAGATGGAAAAGAAGAAAAAACTATTAGGATTCTAAAACAACCACACGTTGGACAGGATATTCGGTAAATAAAATATTTTATATTTTATATATACATATATGTAATATATATGTTGTACATATTTAATAACATTTACTTTTCATTCATTATCAAATGTTATACTTTATCTATCGTTTTTCTTGAAAACTTGATTTTAAACATCATTCTATATTCTTTTACTGCAGTCCTGTTGGAAGTGACATTGAAGCTAATGAAAAGGTACTGTTTAAAGGGACTAGACTCGGTCCAACGGAACTTGGAATTTTAGCCACTGTTGGAGTTCAGAAATTTATGGTTTACAAGTAAGTGTGTAGCATGGAATAATTCAAAGTGGCTTTAAGAATGAATTGAGTAATTTGACTATTTATTATCATGTTCTTACAGAAAACCAAGAGTTGCTTTACTATCAACTGGAAATGAACTTATTAATCCATTTGAGGCGTTGTCAGAAGGGAAAATTCGTGATAGTAATAAAACAACATTGGGTGCCTTATTTAATGAAGCAGGATTTCAATTTATTGATATTGGAATTGCAAAAGACACGTAATTTGAAATCATTTCTCTTATTTGGTTTACATGATATCAACCATGTATGTGCAAAACATGTACTGTAGATTTTGTATAATAATTTATGTATTTAAAATGTTTTATTTTTATAGTCCACAAGACGTTCTTCAAAAGTTAGTTGAAGGAATGGAAGTTGCAGATATAATAGTCAGTACTGGAGGAGTATCAATGGGGGAACGTGACTTTTTAAAAGAAGTTTTACTAAATGATCTAAAAGCTCAAATTCATTTTGGAAGTGTACTTATGAAACCTGGGTATGTCCTGAGAAATAAAATACATTGTGTATAATATATAATACTGTACCTACAACAACATATACATACAATATATTCTTGTATTACAGAAAACCTGCCACATTTGCATCCTGTGATTTCAATGGGATAAAAAAGTTAATTTTTGGTTTACCTGGAAATCCTGTGTCAGCTAGTGTTACAACCCATTTATTTGTTATACCTGCATGTCGTAAACTTTGTGGTTGGCCTCATCCTTTCTACCCAACTGTTAAAGTCAAGGTATGATATGTTGGTGGAATGTATATTATAGTTTATTTGAATGAATTGAAATCTGAGAGACCTGAGTCGCTACGAATGAGAACTTTTGAAGGGAATACTTTATAATGCACATATTTTTATTTTAGGTGCAAGAAACAATCAAATTGGATAAACATCGACCAGAATATCATCGTATTTTCATTACATGGACATTAGATGATGGGTATCCAACTGCCAAAAGCACAGGGAATCAAATTAGTAGTCGTCTTTTAAGTTGTAATGGAGCAAATGCTTTGATGATACTTCCAACAGTAAGTAAAACCTATAAAAGAACTTTCTAGTCATATGAGTCATAATGTACAGTATTTGATGTCTTTTGTCTTAGTTTATGTATGTACTGGATTTGGTAAAATATTGTTGTGATTTGTGATTCAAATAACCTTTATCATTTAATTCCAACAGGCAACAGAAACAACTTCAGAATTAGTACCTGGATCTATTACGGATGCCTTGCTTTTATCCTCATAAGAATCTCCAATCTTCAAACGCTTATTATAACACATATCACTTATCCATATTCTATACCTGTCTACTATCTATTTTCAGTTACAAAATATTACAATACTATGATATTATAAAGTCCATCAACAATCAAC
>JABASP010003746.1:0-12709 GCA_019776565.1 Sminthurinus signatus
AATGAAATTCGGGCTACTTAACCTTTGCGGAAGTTCAAGTTACGCCAAAAGCAAAAGCCAAAAGTACTATCTGTATTTACTATTTACTACTACTGCATAATATTATGCACTTTTAACGTTACGCATGTGAAATTCCAAATCATGATTGTTTGGAAACATTTACTGATTTTGTTTTGTGTAGAAGTAAAACTCATTGGCATTTCCAAACAGTAAACACAGATACATACTAATTTTGATTATTTTATCATTTATTAGATTATCTAATTAATAAAACCTAAAACCCAAAAGTGTATTCATCAATTGGAAAATGAATACAAAAACATGTCTAAAATAGAGTACACGAGCAAATGAAAAAAAACTAACAAAACTATAAAAGGCATTAAAATTGAAATTATGGATCATTGAAATTAATACTATAAAAACAAGCATATAAATGACATGATATCATGTTATGCATAATGCATAATACTTTTTTGATAATTGATAATTGATGATTGATAGCTAATTAATTAATTAATTATCTGATGGAGATGTGATTTCTCAAAATTAGAAAATGAATCACACGTACTACATACCATATACCATGTACCATGTACAGAACACTTTGGTAACTATTCAATGAATAAATCATGAGTGTCTGTCTGTGTGTCAAACGTGTGGTGTTTGTGCATAAGAGAGTAAAGAGTAAAGAGAAATAAAGGAAGGAAGATTATGTTTGGCATTTGGCAGGGTGAGAGAGAGAGAGAGGGGAAAACTAAACTATTACAACATATGATGATGTTACAAGTAGAGGAAAATTATCGTTATTATAAAAGAGTCAAGTAGATGCTTATGCATTCATGTATACATGCCGAACAATGGTTGAGTAAGAAGAATGTTAAGGTAGGGGACAATTTGGAAGCTCACTTTCAGGATTCAGGAGTTGAAATAATTTGGAATACCTATTACTATTACTACTACTACAACATACTACATATAATATGTGCTTCATGCACTCACGTCTACAGTCAGTTACTTAAGGTGTAAAAGGTGCAGTAGGGTATTTGAATATCTGTATTCTGTATTTTGTATTACACGCTTTACACTCGTACAATGTAAGTTGGTAAATGGTAAATAAGTAAGAGTGTGCACGAGGAATAAGTGATTGGACAGTAGAAAGTGCTTTAGTTTACAGTAGATTTTTCCTCAGTCACTGACAACAAGAAGTCGAAGCAGGAACAAGCAATAGACACAAACCCACGAAGAACAAGAGAGAGAGAGAGACAAAAAAGAATCAACACAGGAATCATATACTCTTATTGTAATTTTATAAAGTGTTTTTTAATTGATATTCTTTTTGGATCAAAACTAAAAAAAAAAAAACAAATCTTCAAGTTATCTTGTACTAAGAATAAGCGGAAGAGAATATTACTTGATCGCAGAGAGTCTTCAAGACAACTAACTCACACTACCTTTTAACTCAAGGAAAATTCTCCACTCGTCTACCAAATCTACCAAAGAAGCAACTAGCAAGTTTGTGTTCATTTAAAAAGTGCATCTTCTTCTTGTTCTTCATTAGAAATTTCTTGTCTCGTCTTTATCTTTATCTATATCGTCGTCTTTGGCTGTTTTGTTGCTGCTGCTGTCCACCTCATCGTCATCAGCATCAGCATCAGAATCGTTATAGTATACTATACTACTACTCGTCTGTCATCATTTAAATTACTCGTGATTGTTTTGATCGTTTCCCCCTTTGGACACTCAAACTGAAACTCACACTTGCATGCTCAATGCTCAATGCTCATACATTGATAATCAAGTCAATTCCAATAATTTGACCAAGAGCCAAGAAAAAAAAACGGCAAAAGAGTCAAGATCTAAGCTCAGTTAGGGTTAAGTGAGTGAGCGAATGAGAGAGTGAGTGTGTATGCTTGTTCGTGTGCTTGTGAATGTGTGTATTGTATTGTGTATATTGTGTGTGTATATATAATCCAGTTTAGATGAGCAAGTCTCAAGAATTTTAATCTTTACACAATAAATCTAATTCAATCATTAGTAAAGAAAATAATAAATAAAATCAATTTTCATTTTAATACTACACTATTAAAAAAAATCCAAGATTATTTTCCAAGTGAAATTCCAAGAGGAAGTTGATGAGAAGCAGAATATTTATATATATATATATATTTTAATTATTTTGATTTCCATTTCATTTTTCTCTTGAGAGCTTCCACCACAAAATTAAACAGATGAAATAAATATCATTGATCATTAATTAATCAGGCCAAATAAATCAGAGGAAGGAAAAGACAAGGGAAAGTTGTAGGATTAGTATACTTCTAACTTATAGTCATAATATTATACTAACAGTTGTTGTTGGGGCTATTTGCGGTGTGGTGAACAAGTGTGAATGCATGTGCGAGTGAAAGATTGAAAGTGTGTGTGTGTGTGTGTGTATTTACAGTATCAAGAGTACTAATAATACTAATACTAATCGTGATTTCCCCTTATATAATAAAAACTGTTGAGACTTGAACCGGCTCAACTTGATAAAATCCAGAATAAACGAAAGGGAAATTATTTTGTACAAGACAACAAAAAAGATGATCAAGTCAAGTAAATTGAAGAAGAAGACAAGTGGTGGAAAAGTGTTCCTGGTAGTTTTCCTTCTATTGATTTGGCTGAATGAAAATGAATGTGCACCGCCCCGCTCCCTCAAATTATTTTTTGGACCCACAAGTTCCCAATCCCAATCACCGTCCAATTCATCATATCGCCCATCTCCATTTGCCAGTTATCTAAATAGTAGTAGTAGTGGTAGTACTAGTAGTCTAACCAAAAGCATTCAAGACGCAAAAGCTCATACATCAACCACTGGAGATTCTCACGAGTACACAAGACATCTTCGAGAAGTTTTAGAAAATGACAAGGTTCGTTTATTTGTTTGAATATTGGTTTATCTTTTATCTTCTTTCATCTTAATCTTTATTTCTTGATTTATCTATAATATAGTATACGGATTCATTATATTTTCAAATTTGTTACTTCCAAACTTCCTAATGTTCTTTCTTCTTTATTTTTCATCATGACAAATGACATGACATAATACCAGAAATAATTCAGTAGTTACTTTAAAGTCTTTTGTCTTTTAATCTCTTTACTCCTTAAAAATGTATCTATATGAGAGTATTTCAAATTTTTCCTTTCTGTTTCAATGTTTTTTAAGTGACAAAACTTTGGTTGAATTTTAAGTATTAATGGTGACGCTCAATTGTTTTTATTTATATGTGTGAAAGGGAGCTTTAAAATTATGATGCAGAGATTATCAAATCTCACATCTTGTGAGAGACTTGAATTGCATACAGAATGCAGAATAAACAGGAGGATTAATGACAAAATCGTTGAAGATAAAAATAGTTTTTAAAACCAAAGCACTCCTAATGCATTGATGATACATACAAAGTACATAAAGTGGGAAGTAATAAGTAATAGACAGGGGAAACTTGAGAAAGGAAGTAAGGAAATAATAATAAGGTTGGATAAATTGGTAGTAAATTTACTGAATAGGTATAGATTGTAGAGGTGTAGAAGCATAACATGTCATATTGTTATAATTTACAATATCATGAACTATGAACCGAAACCTTCATCATTTGTGACTTTTTGATGCTCAGTGAAATGATGACAGCTTGAAAGCTCAGGTGTGTAGTGTGTATTGTGTATTGCATATATTATATGTTATATGCAAATGTATAATATATTATACCTCTTTTGTACTCTCGTTTCTCGATTAGGATGAATAAAATGGGCATAGATACATGTTGTAATGTACTTAAAAAACTTAACCATACACGGCACATATTATTACAGTCATTCAAACCTCTACACACAGATTTTCCCTAATCGTAATTATACGTGAGCGGCAAATTAATAACTGAGTGATTCTTCTATGTTATGGATTCTCTTTTTTATACCACATACCACATGCATTCAATTTGCATGAATTATTATGATGAAAAAGAATGACGTTTTACACGGTTCAGTAGATAGTAGATTGCAGATGCATAAAAAAAAATATAAACAACACAAAAGTCATCACACACATCATATCATGTGTGTATTTAATACGTAAGGAAGAAGTGAGCTAAGATCACAATAATAAAATGTAGTTTTTAGACGGCACACGGTATATAACAGGAGTACAGGGTACTTCATTATGATTATTAAATTATTAACACTTTCAAAATTCTGCTTGTTGAGTATTGATTAAAATGGACACTATATTTTTTTCCAGTACCAACTTCTATTACAGATTATTTTGTACTTTACATGTTGCGCTCATGAAACACTCAAAATTTATCCAACCATTTTTACTTAAAACCATTTTTATTTGTACCCTGTATAGTGAGCTCGTAGTTCCAATTATTATTAACTATACCAAGATGGATGTAATTTATTCGTCCAATTAAGCAGAGCAAGTGTAACAAGAAAATCTGAATACATGAGCTGAGAAGTGCAAATTGGTTATTAATAATGATATTATCAGTCATTTGAAGGCAGTAGATGATCTGACATTTGTACCCTGATTTCTGATTCCAAATTCATGCGTGAAGGATCTATTCTAAAACAGGTTATTTTTTAAACAGGTTTCCAGTTTAAATTTTCCAGTAAATTTTGATCAGTGTGAAGTATTTCATAACGTCTAAATTGTGAAAAAATTTGTCTGTTTCCAAAGTTTGTATATAAATATTTGAAAAGTCAACTCCTTTTGTCTTTTGTTATTATTTATTATGGACTTAAAATTTAAAATTGCTTCGTACAGTCTACAAGGAAGTTCTACATTTATGATATGTATTACAATATAGTAATCAAAGTTAGATTCATGCATGAGAAATGAGAATCAATTTAAACCATCTCAAGTAGTCAATTCTTCATGGCCCACTGCCCACTGTGCATGTATGTTATGATGATAAATTTTTTAACTTACCTGATGCCAAAAGCATGTAGAATAAAAGTATATAGTTTTTATCACTATCAGTAGGAGTTAAACTGATTCATTATAAATCCTGAATAAGTGTTCAAATTTAAAACCAAAAGTCATTTTAAAAATCATTTAATTAGACTTGACTAGATGTATATATCTATGAGATCGTTTTTAATATATTCAGGAATGGCATCTGGAATAAAAAAGCATTCTCACTTAAGTAAAATGTAAAAAACAGTTACGTAACTACTGTACCAAAGCAAACTGCATAGAAAAGTGTGTCACTGGAGTAAATGCGTAGTGAAAGGTAAACGTAAGTAAGCATTCACTTTCCACGAGTTCAGTAGGTGAAAGATTTTTATACATTTTTTACGCCGGTTGGAGATTCTGCTTTCTTTTTTACGTCATAATATACAACCCAACGCTGGAAGTACATTCCATTTATTAGTCTTTTTAGTCCCTAAATATAACATAATTGAAATTAACCCTTGTCATTATGTTTTCGATTTTATAGTTCCGTGGTTTAGCTGATTTGCTTCGACAGTCAACAGCCTGTGCCGAGTGTGGTAATTTTCTGAATTAAGAGCTTTTTAATGCTCCCTTCTTCTTATCTGTAATCTCTATTTTATATTATTTCCTGTTTCTTTCTGTTCAAGACAAGTCAAATTTCCTATAAACATCATTACTGGACATTATATATTATTGTTATTAGCTATTACATACCGGATACGTCCCTTGTGTATACTGAAGTATTGCATAACACATAACACATAAAGCTTGATTTTGATTTCCTATTACATAACTTTATTACAGTCTTTTAACTTACAACGTTTAACTTCTAAACTGTCCTCTATTCTCTTTCAAATAATGAAATAATCATTTTCATTGAAAAATAGCTTCACTTACACGGAATAATATAGAACACTAGAACATAAACACTATTCATTTACTTCTTTCCACTGCACACTACACTGTACAGTTTATAACCTGTAAAAAATATGCTTTTACGGAAAGAAACAATAGAATACAATGGCTTTTTTTCCAAATTGGTAATTCAAATGAACTGATGAAATTGTTAGTTTGTGGCCTTAGTCATCGAGAAGAACGTATTGTCGGGGGAGAAGTTGCAGAGGTCAATTCATACCCCTGGCTAGCAGCACTGGAATATCGAACCAAATTCTACTGTGGAGCTACACTCATATCAAATAGATATGTCCTCACTGGTAATAGCAAAGATAATATTTAACTCAAATTAATAGATAATGCCTCAATTTTAATTCCTCCTCCTTATGTTTGTGATAAAAGGTAAAAGTAAACTAAATTTGTAATAAAAATGATTATATTTTGTTATCCATGTCTTTACATTCTATCTAATCAACAGCCGCTCACTGTGTTCATGGTGTACCTAAAGATCAAATTACTATCGTTTTTGGTGAACACGATCGGAATGTTACGTTTGAGTCACCCACTCACTATAGAAAAATTGAAACAATCATCAGACATCGGAATTTCAATCGTGCAAATTTCCACAATGATATAGCAGTATTGAGAATGGACAAACCAATCCGATTTTCCCGATACATAGCTCCTGCATGTTTGCCTATTGATCTGGGTATGAAGCATAGCATCAAAATAGCAAAATAAATAATAAATAGACATATACATTTAACACAACAAACTACCGTTATTAATTCTTAATGTATTTGTATGAAATTTGTAGAGGATGAAGATTTTGCTGAACATAAAGGAATGGTTGCAGGTAAATATTTGTTGTTCAGTTTTTATGTTTCATAATGTGACACATGTGACACAAAAATTAATATAATACGATAAAGAAACAAACTGGTTATTTTGAGAAACCATAAACTGCCCTTTACTTCATTTTTATACATTAGGTTGGGGACGTACAGCCGAGAAAGGTAAAGACTCATAATAGTAGTTCTAATCTGTTCATTGTTTTATATATTTAGGTAACTATTATGTGATGTTTTTTAATATCCTTTCGTTTGAAAATTATATAGGAAAACCATCACCCATTTTGAAGGAAGTTGAAGTTCCTATAATGAACAATGATGATTGCATAAGTCCAGAATATTCTCATTACACAAGCAGAGAAATAGTAAGACAAAAGGAACATTATAATATTTGTTATCGATACCTATATATAAAATATCTTTATCTACTTACACTGCTGAGCATGTCTAATCTGAGATTTTCTTTGTCTATTTAGACTAGTAGTATGATGTGTGCCGGATATGTCGACGGCAAATTAGACGCGTGTCAAGGAGGTACAAAAAACATTTATTCATTCAATCCTGGATTAATTTTGAAAGATTTTAATTAATATAATATGATTTAATGTACGCGAATACCCGATGAACTTATGAGTGACCAAAGCAATTTTTAAAACTTTGACAAAAATAGATTCAGGCGGACCATTAAACTGGGAACGAGATGATGATACAAGTAAAGAAGGTGTAAAATATGTCATCGGTATTGTCAGGTATAATTAATGATACATGTATTATGTACTAATAATATTAAATTATTCAGGTTCAAAATTCACAAGTAGCAAAAAAAATGCCTAATTTACTTATTTCTTGTCTTATTCTTTTTGTTCTAGTTGGGGTCAGGGCTGTGCGGTAAGTTGACTACAGTTATTACTTATTATGTATTTCTGTTTTTTTGAATGTTACACTTTTTAATACATTGTTTCAATTTTAATTCTAACAGAGACCCAAATATCCTGGAATTTATACTAGGTATGTTTTAATTTTAAACTAGTTTTAATGTCAAGAGAAAAACAATGATAATAATTATTGTTACATCTTTCCAGTTTTTATGAGTCATATTTGTTTGTTATAGAATCACAAAATATTTGGATTGGATTCGTGAAAACACTTTAGACAGCTGCTTCTGTTCTAACCCTTAGAATGCTGAAAACGACTAGTTTTCTCAATATTACTATAATATTATTGTATCGTATAATACTGTAAACTGTACTGTAGTATACATGTTAAATTTTATATTATGTGCACATTATTATGATGATGACACTTTGGTACACTTTGTATTTATTCTTATTTGTTTTCCTGTTATGAATTCTGTTAACTAGGAGGTACTTTTTGTTATGGTTTAATAGTTTTTCCTAGGGGGTAATGTTGTTATTATACATTGATTTTGAAATGTAAAGGTACATAATGAGTTTTAAACCTTCTATAATATTTTCTTCTTTATATGAATAAGCAGAGAGACAGAATAAATGCGTAAATATGTGTGTGTGTGTGAAGATTTTAGATAATTACAGCATTATGCATATACATAATGTTGTTTAATTTTCCAAAAAACATTCAAATATTTTGATTGTATATATTGATCTCACATAAAATTATAATAAAATTAAAGGAATGGCATATATATATATACAGGGCCTTCAAATTAAAACTTTCTACTTTCCTTGATTTTTCCTTGGAAATGTATGTTTTAACATGAGAAATCAAGGAAAAATCAAGGAAAGTAGAAAAGTTTTAATTTGAAGACCCTGTACATGCAATATGCAATATTACTGATTACACGTAAAGTCTCAACTCTCTGCGTGTGTGGGTGTGAGAATTGAAGACGTAAAAGTACTTTTAAAAAAAAATTCCTGACCAAATATGAAACTGTTTTTACTATAATATTTTATGTGCACAAAAATCACCAACAACTTTTGAATGTAAAATGTGCATTAAATGTATAAAAACCCTGAAAATAATAAAGAGACATTAAATTATGAAGAAACTAAACAAACTATGTGTGTATACTTGTACAAAAATCTACAACCCATTCCAAATATCAGCTTCTTTTTTGCTCTTTGTATTTTATACGAATAGTTTTTGTTTTCAATCGTGTAACCATAATGTTTTTATTTATTTAGTTTATAGATCTTATTATCATTTTTATCCGAGGATAATATAAGTACAACATTTTTAGATTTCTTGATTCATGCGAATGTATAAATACATGTTATGAATACACACATAACGCATATTTAACAATAAAATATTATATATTCAGATAGACACTTATCAAATGAAGGCATTACATTTTAGTTTTATAAATATATTATATTGGATGTGATGAACTTTATGCCATTTTATCGTATACTCTATAAACATCTAAAGCTTTGATTCAACTCGTTTCATACATAAGAATTAAATAAATAAATAATGGCAATAGTAATATAATATAATATATAATATACATGAATTTCATTTCTCATAGTTAAATTTTCTTTTTATACGCTGCACATGACATAATAATGACATAATATATTGTATTATAGTATACGATCTATTATCACTGGTCTGTACATCATACATATAAGTATAAGTCAACTAAAACTAACAACGTTTTAGAGACTAAAAGTTTGACGCAATAGAGATACTATACATGATAATAATAAAGATGATTATATCATATATCATACCCTTGCAGTACATAGATAAATATAAATAATGATCTTGTAATTCTTCCATAGACGGTCAACGCAGTATAAAACTACTATATAATTCATAATCATTAATAACTAATACATAATATAATCTTTTTTTTTATGCTTTGAAACATTGTAAACGGTAAAGCGTTTAACTGTATTGTATTTTTTTCCAAACATTCCGTATATATATATACAGTTATATGTTATATAAATGTTCAGCACATGAGACTTCAAAATGACGCATGTCTTCATACTACCACAGTAGTCTTTACACAACATTATTAGATAATAGATATAATATGAAATTATTTTTAGTTCAAACAGTTGACAATTTTCAACTCTACTACTCTTTTTTGTTACATTATTGCTTATCACTCAGTATAATATAATATCGCATCCTTTTAATTGTTTTTACTTTCTCCGACAATAATTCCTATTTATTTGAGATATTATAATAGAAGTGTTTTTAGCATCTCAATTCTACAAATTTTGGCAAAATTTAAATTATGCTTACAGAAGAGCTTCACTTTATAAATATTGTAGGAATAGAATACAAACAATCACCTAACTTTGGGTGATTAATAATTAATAAGTTCCTATATAGAACGAAAAAATGTCCTTAAAAGGAATTGTTTTGTGATATTACAATACATAGTAAATTATGTGCTACACTATACAAATGCTATAACATTAAACTTAATACTTATTTATTGAGAAATATATTATATTATTATACGTCATTGTATAGACGATAGAAGGTACACTTGGTATTAGTATGATCTATGATCAAAATAATCTTAATGATAAATATAATACTAGTAGTAAAAACGATCGATCATGTATTATGGCAATTGACGAGACTTTTAAAATTTTGAGCAAACTATACCTGTTTCATCACTATAACCTATAGCCAAGTAAATAAAACAGTTTGCTCATTGTTTCAATAAAGTTTAAATCATTAAATAAATATTTTCCTATTTGTTATAATTTAATAGTTAGTGTAAAGGTCTATAAAAGCTATTCTTCTACTTAATAATAATTTACAATAATTAAAAATTAAAACTGTACTTTTTAATGTACAGTATATGCTCATCAAAATAGGATTCATGTCAATTAACGACTTACCGCATATTACTATTACTAAAGTATTGTTTAGCATAACAATGATTGTCATTACTTTTTAAGACTTTAGTACAATATAATATGCAAGAAAAATTGGGTTCCACTGTCATATTTATGCTCTGTGGTTATTATAATTTATAATAATAATATATTCTTTTTAATAATAACTAACAAATTTATACAACCTCGTTGTTACATAATCCTTAAGTATAGAGTATAAAAAACCTAATTCATTGCTATTCATTCATATTATTTACTTAGAATTATAGCGAAAAATTTATGACAAGTACAAAAAATATAAAAATGACAACGAGTTGACGAGTGACGAGATTTCATCATATTTGCTCAAATAAGTTGTAATAAAATCCTTTACTTGAGAATTTCAGTTCTTTTTTCTCAGTATGACTATTGTTATTATTATTACTATACTAGTAAATGATGGTGGTTTCGGAAATGTAACAAAATATTCTAATCAAAATTGTTTTCTAGCTTACGATAGGAACTAGATGAGCGTCTTCTTGATTCCCCCCTTCCACGTGGACGTTTCCCTTCAACTACCGTAGCTATAATCTGGAATAATAATAATAATAATTAATAATAATTATTTTTTGATGTATAACTTAAATTATTGACATGAAATATAAAATATACGTTTGTGTGTGTATACATTATATTAAATATTAATTTTTAAAAAATATATAAAAATAGCTCAACATACTCGTTTCTTATTATGAAATATCAAGAAGCAGATTCCACATAGAGCAACAAAAGTAAGAAAATAATTAAAGACTCCGCCATCCTCTTCATCATCTACATTATTTGCAGAAAAATCTTGTGGATATTTGGACTCTTGATTATTTCTATTTATGTTGTTGTCATTAACAACATTTTTCTGTTGAGTTGGTGTTTTTCTTTGATTTTCATCATCAGGTTTATTATTATTATTATCATTTGATCCTTCAAGGTTTTCAGCACTGTCTTGAATTTCTTTATCGTTGTTGTTATTATTATTGTTATTACTGGGTTTTTGAAGTACATTAGTGCCATTATTTTCATCGACTTCTCCACTAGTATCTTCACTAGCATTTTCAATTGGGTCGATTTGTTGTTTTGCTGAATCCTTTTTACCATTTTCTTTAGTATTAGTTGATTCAATTTGTTTTTGTTCTTCTCCGTCTTGTTGATTATTTTGTTCATTTGATGAAGGAACTGTTAATGGCTTTGTTTCTGATGGATTCTCTACAGACGGTATTGTAGAACTGGCTACAACTTTTTTGGTATCATCACCTTTGGTAATATTACTAGCGTTGGATAATGATGATGGTAAGGGTGATGAAGAAGAAGAAACAGACTTGTTTGAATTTAAGGTTGGACTAGTAACATTAGTTTTTGTTTCAATAGGTAGTTTAATAGAATTCTTATCATCATCAGATTCTCCTCTTGTCACATTACTATCAATACTAGTTGTTGTTCTACTTATAGAACCATGTTGTAATGGAAGAAGTGGGTCAGATTCTGAATGAAACTTTTTAGTTGAAGATGGAGAAATTTTTCTGTCCGGTAATGTTGATTTTTCATCCACTTTTTCTTGATTTCCTGATTTTTTACTGGCATTTGGCATTTCAGCATCATTTCCATCAACTTGAGATGCATTTTTTGGTTCATTTCCATCGACCTGAGATGCATTTGTTTGTTCATTTTCATCTATTGGGGATAATTCTTTTGAAGCAATATTAGATGCAGTTGAAATTTTATTGCTTTTATTATTTAAAGTTTCTCCAAGTTCACCAGTCCCACTTTTAGGTTCTGAGTTTGATGCTGAACTATTTTTGAATAAGCTTGGTTGCATATGAACTGATGATGCTGAGTTCTTTTCATCATCATTATCATCTTTCATTTGTTTTGGGGATTTTCCTTGTGTAGAATTAGAATCTAAATCATCCACATTTTCTGATCCTTTGTCAGATGCAGTTTTATTTATTCCACCCTTCATAAAAAAGAGTACAAAATTCATTACATTCAAGTTAACTTTTTTAATTCTTAATTCTTATCATTTATTAGAACTAGACATATCATTAGTCGTTTACAAGAATTACAAAATTAATTCTCTAATATAAAATTTTTTATAAAAAAAAAGAAGATATTAT
>JABASP010003747.1:0-12707 GCA_019776565.1 Sminthurinus signatus
TCTGCAGTTTTTAAAAATACTATAATATCGCCCATGTTCTTCTATTTTCTGCTTGGTATAATGCTTTAGACATTGTACAAAGCAGAAAATGGAAGAACATGGGCGATATGCAGTCTACCGTCTACAAAAGGGAACTGTATTTAATAATGGTTCATTTTAGTGAGAAAAAGCTCATCAGAAATAAAGATGACTACTCACAATTCACAAGTCACAAGTCAGCCTTTTCGTGTCATGTGGAAAGACAAAAGATATATATGAATCATCCTTTTGATTTTGGGTTTGTTTCATGTTGTATATTAAATATATTGTATTGTTTTGTCTAACCACTCCAAAAGGAAAGGGTTAAAGGGTGTGAGTTAATTGAGCTTGGATCGAGAATTGTATTGAATTGAGAATGGAGAGGAAGAATAAAAATGTTGAAAAAGCTGAATAAATATTTTTTACAAAATAACGTGCGTAGGCACTTTAAATGGAATTGCATACCGTACAAACTTTCGAGGGGAAATCTCATTTGAATTTTGAATGAGAGTACTGAGAACAGAGTTCAGAGTATGTATTTTCATAATTTAGAATATCAACTATTAACTAATTTGTAATACTAGGTACAAAAACATTTTCATAAACGTGCTTACGGACATGGATTTTCTATTTTATTACTGTAAATAAGTTGGAGATTGGAGTTTGGAGTTTGGAGATTGGCATGTGTATTTGGTATTTGAAACGAAAATCGTTGTTTGTCTACTTGCTTTTTGCATGTATACTCTATTATACGTGTAATGAAAATGTAGGCATGAGCTATGAGCTATGAGATATGAGGAGAGAGATACACCTTTTTTTTGTTAAATATCTCGATCAGATTTGAAATTCGACATCACACAAAACACATGCAACATGCAGTCATAAACAAATTATTCATTATGCATTATGCATGCATGTAGAATGTAGAATGTCCATTGTGCATTTTACATAGATTGTAGATACTAGTTACAATGTTTTTGTGTGCTCTACATATTATTAAAGATTATAATGAAAATGAATGAAAAATGAAGAGGAAAAGTAAAGCAAAAAAGGATGCTGTGAATTTCCGGACTCCTCATGATATCAAATCATAACATCATTCATCATGCAAGTGAAGCTGCGTAGTGCCTTACTGACTGTGATATAATAAATAATACACAGTGGAACTGTATCACGTACACAAGTTAATTAATTAATTAATTTCCCGTTCCTGACATGAGCCTATAAAGTACGTAGATTGTAGATTGTAGATGCTGACAATTCCAAGTGCTCCTGTGTATCTACAATCTGCTATCTACATTGTACATTGTACATACATCCATAATTTTGTACTCGAGCTTTCCAATAAATGAATTGTGATGTGCGAGAGTTGCACATTTTGCCATGTACTATTAGCTATAATCATGATACATGATACATGCAGATTAGAACAGTCAATTACCAATTTTACTACACATGCAGACTGCAAACTGCAGACATAACAGGAACACGCACAAAACAACCAAATAATGCGTTCGTTCGGCCTTTTCCCTCCTCAATGTTGAAGAATATTGGACTATTGTATAATATCTAAGGCACTCGTAGCTCGTAATGTGTATCGTATAAAGTGTACAGGTAATAAATATTACTGCCCTGCACAAAAATCAAAAAAAACCAACAAGTGTTAGTGAGTGAGGGAAAACGCATGCATGTCACAGATGGTCTATTATCAAAACCAAAACATATCATTTTTACACATTATTCTCCCTTTCCTTCATTCTGTTATTCTGTTACTCCTCTTTATTACTCAGGTTTTCTCACATTTTACTAGAAAAGATCAAGAAATGAAAATTGAGCCTCCTCAGCTACGTACTATGTATATTTTATCTTTTATGGACTTTGGATTGTGGATGCACAATGCACAACTTGAAATTCTTGTCTATGGAAATGAGATGATGATTATAATGGTTATTTTGTCGTGTTTTGCGTTGTATGTGATATTCTGTATTCTGTGTTCTGTATTTTGTGTCTCTAAACTCTGCACTCGGCATGCGACAAATAATAATAGCATGTAAAATGTATGACACAGGTTGAAAATTAAATATACCTCCATTCTTATTCATATTTACTCACATTTATATTTAAATACATATTTATATGTCTAAATTTAATTTATGGAGACGAGTGAAAGTGTCATTGTCAAAAGACAACAGAGAATACAAAAGAATTTGCATCTTTTCCAAGTTTTGAGTTTTGAGCTTTGAGTTTGGAGTTTTGAACACATTTTTATTTCTATTGAAAGTGCGTGAAATAGGACAGAATTTTTTCTATGGAATATGGAATAAAAAGATTTGGTTTCTTTTCACAGCATGATAAAAAAGAAGTGTACTTATATTATAGTATATGCATGTTTATTATATAGAGTGTAGAATACAAAACACTGGGAATTGGGATGGAGTCCAAGTGCACACGCATTTTACTTTATTCAAGTTTCACGTGTGTGTATTTTGTAGAATCTAGAGTACGAATTTTCCAAAAACGACAATTTTTTGAGTCGAGCATAATAGAAATTTGTACAAAATCTTCATTTTATTTTGCAGACTCTTGATGCGACCTTTAACCTTTAACTTTTGAGAAAAAAATGAGCTCTATGAATTTTAAAATGATATTTTGGACTTTAATTTTTTCAGTTTTCCCAGACACACACGAGTATTTATATAAATAATTCATTTGGAAAGCTTTTTGTGTTATAAATTAGGGAATTTTCAATCTAGTTAACTAAAACATTTTTAATCTACCACAAATAATAATGTTTAATTTATTAAAACAAAGTGTTTTATTATTTATTTGTTTTACATTTAAGACATGATAATTGTAACTTGAGTGTATTCATGTTTTTATCAGAACTAACAAAGCAAAAAAGGCAAGCAGTAATATAAATATCACTTAAAAATGCACAGACAAAGCATATAAAGTATAAATGGAAGTTTAGAATTTAGAAAATGGAAGTGACTAGCAGTAAATAGATACAGTCATGCATAGTAAATAAGAAGTAATATGCTTGGGTGCCATTACACAGTACATAGACAATAGACATACAAACTACAAACGTGATTAATATATCTGTAAAGTCAAAAATAAATGCACAAATGGGAAATAAAAACTCTAAACTCAAAACTGTGTGGCTGTGAAGAATCCGTGAACACTGAACACTCTGAACACACGTACAAAGTACAAAGTACAAATGCAGCGTGTAAAGATTACAGATTTCATTTCCCCAAATATTCCTGCTTTGTCTCCTTTATTATGATCTATACAATTGTAGATATTAGATATTATATATATTGGATACAGGAAATGAAAACTGCATTCAAAAACTTGAGATCCGACACACAGATACACACAGATAGATATAACTCAAAGACATAATAATAATAATACACAAAGTAAATTCAAAGCTATAAGCTATGCACATTTAACTATCTTAAAACCTCAGTATGATAAGAATTGTTTAATTTTTCTGCATTAAGAATTCACAGTATCATTATAAAAGATTCAAATTAATCTACACTACAAAAAGGAATTTGAGCATTTAAGGAATTTAGACGTTTGCATACTCAAGCAAATTGAGTGTCTGGTCTCTGGGAAACTTGCTCTATTTTTAAGAAGTATTTTTCTGATTTGTGTATTAAATATTTATACTCTTCTGTTGGTAGCTTGTACTTTGGACTGTGTAAAATACGCATTACTCATTTTTTACTTTTGAATGCCTATAAAAATATAATATACGCTCTCTAAATCTCTTCATGTAAATTTCAATTAATCAAATACAGCTCTAGTAAATAGTAAATAGTAAAAGGCTTTGTATCATGTTTCCCCAACGTTTTATTATTTCATGTTTTCCTTCCCTTTTGAGTTTTTGAGCTTGAAAGATGAAACACAATGTACTATGAATTATATAAATATTATCTTTATTCCTTTGCTTGTGTGTCCAGATTTAGTTAAGCATAACAAAGAAAAATTAAGAGGACAGCATCTATTATGCATTTAATAAAAAAAGTTGCCGAGGAATTCAATACATTTCTATGTATTGTGTTGTACATTTAAATGTGTATATGATGTATGTTGTATTTGTATCTTGTACTGGTCTTTGAGTTGTCAGTTTTCAATGTACCTCAATCCTCAATACCTCAAATATTCATTTATCATTTCACTTACTCAATTCAAAGGAAAAATATGTACCTATGTGTAGATACATGTGTAGACTGTAGACTGAGCATTGAGAATAGACAGGAGAAGAGAACAGAGACTTAGTCAAACGGAACCGGTAAATAGTAAATATTTTGTAAATAATGTACATAAATATTTTTGCACAAAATGCAAAATGTAAAATGTGATTTTTACGGTGCTACAAAAGAATTCTATATTCTATGTTCTTTATGTACAGTGTATAAAGTACACGCTGACACGGACTTTTCAATGTATTTTTAAGTATTTACCTATTGGAGAGAGAATTTTTGTGCCATGTTGTGTTAATCTCCTTGTCATTTATCACCAAGCAATTTTCTTTCGGCTTCTGTGTGTTCTCTGATTCTTGATTCTCTCCAATATTTACTTGGAATTGGAATTGGATGAAATTGATCGAAAAATTGTAATCATAGTAAAAAGGAAAATGACAACAACAATAACATACAAAATAAAAAAAGCTACAAGCTTTTTAGTTTAACCTCAGAATTTAGAATAGCTCTTGAGCAAAATCAATTTTGCTCTCCCTGTACATTGTACATATTAAAGTTTTATGTATGTTCAGGGCAAAATATTGAATGTGTGGTGAAAGACTCAAAGCTCAAAAGAGATTTAACAATTTTGCCCCCACTGACACTAAACTAATAATATGTATTACTGACTTTTCCTGCAATTACTTAATTTGTCATTATAATAAAAGGTTGCAAGAAATTTCAATTTCAAAATCAATGTTCCAAGTCATGAAATTTTCCAATGGGACTCACTACTCAACAAATAACAAATAATATTGAGTTGAGCATTGAGCATTTGTAAGTAAATCTATAAGTAATCTATATAGCCTGTCTTTATTTTTACACTTGATTGACTCTTTTTTTTCTTTTATTTAGCATTAAACATTAAATATTTAGCGTATAAACACACCTTTTGTATTATGTAGTTCTGGCATTTCTTCAGACTTGAAAAGCTTGATCTACTCTGACTCTGTGTACACAAAAACTTTAGGCTTATAGTTTACACATTACAAAACGCCAACCGTGATTAAGCATTAAAAGAACTTACATAAGAATGACAACCTGGCTTAACTTGGCCTGGTTGAAACTCTTTCACTAACGAACCCATTTACGTTTGATGTATTTGATACAAAAATTGGGAATGAATACAAATATAAATGTAAAAATACAATAAATATTATCAAGAATCCTCCAAGATCCAAAATCCAAGATGAGACGAAGAGTGCTACCATTTTATTTTACTCTTTTTTATCTTTATGATTCTTTGTCTTTTTTTGCACGATGACAATTAAAAATGAGGCTTTTATTCATAATGTTTAGTTTCTCTTGTTGCTAATTAAACATTAAGTTTCCAAACCTTTTACAAGGAAACATTGTCATTATCTATTATGTACAAATTACATACATGCTGGAGACAAAAGCAAGCATATGAAATATATCAAATGTATTTAGTATTTAGCAGTGCCCAAATAAAACTACACGACTTTTTTACAACACAATAATTTGTTTCAATTACAAAAAGGATTATTGAACAACAGCAGCAGGAGTAGTCACATTTGTGTGTATTACTTTAACTTATGAATGCTAAATAATTATAAAGATACAACACAGGAAATTTTACATTGGTTTCAGTTTATTCCATAATATTATGTACAATGTACAATATGATCAAACATCATACAAAATACATAATACAATAAATACATATACCATGCAGAGTTAACCTTGTGATTTTTAAATGCAAGTCTCCGGCTCTTTATTCCTTTTATTGTTCCTAAAGAGTTACTACTACATACTATACCTCTTACATGATGAAAGTGAGAACAGGTAAAAGAAAAAAAAAACTTTACAAGACACAAGAAGAAAAGAAAATAACATGGTTAAATGTTAAATGTAACAATAATAATCTGTTGTGTATAGTGTACAAGGGGACATGCACAAAAAAACAGAACCATGAATTTCTGTTCAACATGCACATGTATTTACTTTCATGTAGTTTTTACTCTGTAACCTTTGCACACATATTAAAATGGCTATTAACTAAATGAGCATGAGCATGTACAATGTACAATCAAAATAAAAATAGTTCCTAATGTTTCTTATGTAGCTGTAACATATAACATTATAATATTGTGTATAATATTTTCATGCACGGTCATTTGTATATGATGTCGTTTGTCTACCTATAGGTATACATGGTAAATGGTAAATGTTAACGACATGAATAAAATGATATCGTAATTAATTTTGAGTCTCGAGTTTTGAGTACAGAACACACAACAAGCAACAAGTCTTATTCTCAGTCTCAGTCTCAAGAGCCTCTCAATTTTACAATATCAGCACCATAAAGAATTAACACTTTCGTGCCGATTTGACTCGACATTTAATTATTTTCATCAGAAGCGCAACAATTTCAAGTCAAGGTGAGACTAGTGTGTTTCCTTTCCTTTGTAAACTGTAAACTGTACACTAAACAACTCCAGACTTCACACATCACACACCATACAAAATACAAAATACACAATACAAACAGTCAACAATGAGTTCGTCTCCTCAAAATTCTGAGACGGTTCAAAAATCAAAAATGCTCTTGGTATGAAATATGAAATACAGCATATGACGAATCTGTATAAAAATCTAGTAAATATCACGATTTTAATTTTACTTTACAACTGGAGAATTCATGTACTTGCTCGTGGATTATTTACAGTCGAGTTTACGGGGTTTGTTATTTACTATTTACCATTGATAAAATCCACGTAGAGTTGACGAAGGGTGAGAGAGGAAATCCGTTTATGTTTTACTTCCACATCATTCAAAAGGGTTTACTTTTCATTTGTGATTTGTGAGATTTAAATATTGATATCAAATTACGTGTGTTTCAAACGCCTCCTGTGTTCTTGAACTTTCTTCCATTGTTGTGAAATCACTATATTTTTCTCCACCCTGTCAAAATGTCACGAATGAAGTATGAAGCATGCAGTATGTACCAGAATCGTTGTTTTGTGATCTTTTTGGGGTTTATCCATAACTCATAATCCATACTCATTACACATTACAAAGAGAGCTCAAAAATTCTGATAGATAAAGATTAAAGATAGATTCTTAAAACATATTTAATATTTATGTTGTAATTTTCAGTCTGTTTGTCACTATTTAAACATTCAATAATACAAAACACGTAATACCACTATGAAAAATATGAGACGTTAGACACGTCATTGTTTTTCTTGGAAATGGAGTTGATTTTAAGTGATGAATGGAAAATGGAAAATGGAAGTGCTTTCATCCTGCTTACAAATGTGTCAATTGTCACTTGTCAATTGTCAACTCAAATATTGAACGGTACATCATTCCATTGGGAATTGGGGATTTCCACTTTTACTTATCCTGTAAAGTGCACAGTGCACAAAGTCAGTGCCAACGGCAAAAGGCAGTGGAAGTCCCTTGCATCAGAAATCAAACATGCTGAGAAAAATAGAAAACCCAAGTACCGGCTCATATCATACACAAATATTGTGTATGATACTGAGTGAAGAATTGGTGCTGGTCAAGAAAATATTGACACAGCTTTTAAAACATGAAATTTATACAGCCAGCAGACAACAGAAAATGATATGTGTATTGTAAAATGTAACTTGCTGTATTGAACAATCTTACGCTTTACACTTTACTCTATCCTGGATGACTCTCGTTTACATATTATATTTATTGTATATGGGTTGATGCTTTTCGCAAGAGTAAAACTGTGACAGGATACAGAAAACAGAATGCATGAACAATGTACACTGTACATTGTACAAATTGACCATGCATAATGCACTTACCATAACATAAGCACTACAAGCATCAAGTATGTGTTGGATGTTGGATGTTGAACTGATTCATTAAAGAGGTGAATGAAAGAAAGAGAAAGAAAGAGGACTCCTCCGTCTCCTGTCATAAAAATGGGTTTTGGATGATGACTCTCCATCTCTTTGTTTAAATATGTCATAGACAAACAGAGAGAAAGAGAGAGAGAGAGATAAGAGAGAAGTGACGCCATAAAGATTGTATAACCAAGAACCAACACAAAATGCAAGACACAAGACAAAATGCAAGAAAGAGGAACATCTCACGTTCACCATAATACAAAATATAACGTAATGTACTGTACTGTAAACTGCTAGCTGCTAGCCCATCGTCCATCGTCCATAGTTTATGCTGTGTGGACAGTACAATAAACAATATACAATACACAAAAAAATGAATGCATAAATAAATGAATAAATGTTTGACAGGTTATGCAGATTTCTGTTTAATATTTTAATATTTTGTGTGGCAAGTGAGAGTTGAAGTACAATACATAGATACATATCTTCATATCTTCACATATTTAAACACTGACCATACATGTTAACTGTTGAATATTGAATATTGAATATTTAATGCATAAAACAAGGGAAGAGTTCATTTTGTTCCTTATGATGATCTGTACAAAAGACAAGAGACAAAAGGCATAATGCAACAAGTATCAGTCTGTTCTAAAAAAGGGTGTCGTTCCCCTCATAAAAGTAATAAGAAAAGATATTTAACTCTCATAATCCTCTAATTTATACATGATTTCAAATTTTGAATGGCAAAGGAGGAGGAGAAGTTGCTGCAATCTCACATTGAATGGTCTCAATTTTGTGTTGCTTGTGATTTGTGATGTGTGTCAAATCCTGGACACAATTGCAATAGTTCCAATGACCAACATTTAGAAATCCAACAGAATTTGTAGCAAAAGAAAACAAAAGTTTTCAAAGTTTAAAAGAAGTGCAAAGTGCAGTTATGTAATTTCATAACTCATGATGTGATGTTTTGTATTGTTTAAAATGTCTGAGATGCATGATGCTCATTGTTCATCGTTCATGCTCTTGCCAATTGTCTCCCATTCTTTTGATAAAAACTGTGTACAATATTTTGCCTTTGAAAACTGTTGACATTTGACAACTCGACAATTTCAAATTTACGAGTTTCAAGTTTAAATCTAATGACTGATGGCATGTCCTCATAAGTTTCAGCATCAAAAATTTCAACGGTTGAGATTCTTGATTCTTGATTCTTGATGCTCAATGCTCACTCTTTTTACTCTTTATAATTTATAACAATAACAATGCGTTCACCATTCACCGTTCATGTCACCAAGTTTGTGCTCCTCAAAACAAAATTGCGATGACATAGACAAAACCCATTTGACATTCATTCTTTTTCTTTGGTGTGGATAAAATAAAATGCTTAAATCACAACATTGAAACAAATATCAACATTCTACACACTGGTTGATTTTTAATTTTAAACAATGTACGTGTCACTCTTAATTTTTGCTACAGCTTTTTATTAGTACATCTCTGTATTGCATAGTGCTGAATAAATAGTAAATATTACATGTGTGACATGTGACGGAAAAGCAGGGACATTCTTGGTCTCTTTTCCTTGTATTCTAAGAATATTTGAGTATGTTTAAAGCTACAGGTCATTTTTTAGTCAGATGTAAGTTTCTCCACATCTCGAGTCTTGATTCTTGATTGATAAATAATAATAATAATAATAAAAAAGTACATAAGGTAATAATTAAAACTGTACAAACCAACTAAAAACTACAAATCACTAGTGTTTAAAGTAAGGTGATACTTGATATTTGATAGTCATCTAGTAGCGTGCGATTTATAATTATATCAAAGGTATACCAATATCTCTGCTCGCAACTCTAAACTCCAAACTCCAAACCAATACCGCAAAAAAGCCTGCACTTTTGTTATCTGTTTCTTTCTTTCGTTCAACACTCAACACTCAATGTAATAAAAGTTGAGGATAGGGAATGAAAATGAAACTGAAGCTGAAGCTGACATGAGCGTGTGCATGTTGCATGTGCAATGTGCATGGAAGCGAAAAAAACTAGGGAAAAATCTAAGTACCTCAGATCAGACCTCAGTCTAATGACCGACAACAGCAAACAGCAAACAGTAATAACGTTACAATGATAATCATATTGCTAATTCCTATTCATAATGCGTACGTAAAAAACATAATACATAAATGGTACATAATGCGTAGTGTCTAGTGTCTAATCAATGACAGAGTTCACACGTACATGCATTAGAATTAGCTTATTTTACAAACTACAAACTAACACTGTACAGAGTACAGAGTACAGAGCAGATTGTATTAAATTTATACATATCATTCCTACATGTTATATGTACTTGGATTAGATATTATATCATGCAAAATGAAAACAGTGCTGAGGCTGCATGAGCAAAAACATAAATCTCAGTGCACAGGAGAAAATGTGAAATCGTAGTTCTGTAGTCTGATCGTTGATCGTCCGTCTTATCCTATGTTCTACGTCCAAGTACAAATATCTGCACACAATACAAACTACAAACTACACACTACATTCAAAAGATAATACTTATTTGTGTACACCCAGAAAAATTCATGCATGCATCAGCAAAAAAAAACAACATAAGTAATTTGTGAGATATTCCCAAGATGTTAACTGTTAACTCTCATGTATCAGATATTAGATATTAGACATTACACATTAGACCAAATAGCAAATCGAAAAACAAGAGACAAAAATATATGTCTAATCTACAAACTACAAACTGCATGTTGCACACAGTAAACTATGTTTATGTATTATCCACATAGTTATTGCAATCTCAAATAAACATGACTTTTATCTATCTATTTAACATGGAAATTATATGTTGTGTTGTATGTTGTTATATGTTATTTTTATTATTATGTTTATGAGCACGTACTTTTACTCTTTTTTTTACTGCTCGTAATCTTTTCCTTTTATCTTAAATCTACAATCTACATAATGTACATTATACATACTTTTTGCTCGTTGTTGAATAAGATTGGTGACCATAGTCCACAGTTCACAGTACATGATTACTTTTTTATACTGTCATAAACTTAGAACTCAGAGCTTGTGGAGATTACAGATGTTACAGATTATTATTACTTTGTGTTTTACCCACTAATTACTTTGACATAATATAACACATATCAAAATTATCATTGTCACTTTTACATTGTATTTGATACTTGATATGTGCATAGAAATTTCAGTTTTTCAGGAAGTAAATGGGTTTTAAAAATACTGACGACATGAACCACAAAAATTATATCAAATACAATATTAGCAAAGTTTATTCCTTTTTGTTTTATTTTAAAGACACGTAAATCTGAATTAAAGTGATCTCAAAAATGTTATACTCTTGCATATACTTATTTTATTATGATAGGTTATAGAATTATAGATGTACATTACGCATGTAAATTCCGCTCCTTTTCAACAGTTTAAAGTGAGTGTAGCATGAGAATTAAGAGTTTTATGATAATTATTATGGACGATTTACGATCCATCTGTTCTGCACAGGAGAAGCAGAAAACTGTAAAAATGTGTAATGAAAATGTAAAATGTAATGAGCCGAGTGTATAACTAATTGTTCTTTCTTCATGCGTAAGAAGTAAGAAGAGAAGACAAAGAAGAGGGATAAAGTATAAAATGTGAATTTCGCAAAGTAAAGTAGTCACTGCTGTTGCACATGAAGACAGAAGACAGACAGAAATATGCATATTGTATTTTCTGCATACAAAATACGACATAAATACACGACGGTAATAAGTAATAAGATTATAAGATAACGATAGGTAATAAAAAGTCTGAGGTAATATTTCTCTGCTCTTCTCCCTCTTCTCTGTCTCCCTTTGAGCATATTTATTTCAATTTCAATTTGAATAACGAATAATGAACAGAATTTATTTTAAATGCTTACTGTAACTGAAAATACACACACGCATTCCGCATTTAAATGATACAGATTACAGATACACACTTTCGCATAGTCCATTTTTATTTTCTCTGTAGAACGCTGCAATTTTAAATCTGGGTTTGTGTATATTGTGTACACCGTAAAATTGTCAAAATACAAATTACAAAACAGATAAATATTTACAAAAATTTTCCTGTTTATTTTCATTTTGGTACTAAACATTAAAGTCAACCTTTAAAAGAAAAGTGAACGGAGAAAAATGCTCAAAAAGCATCAATATTCAAATTCTAAAAATAGAAATATGAAACTTTTTGCAAGGAAATATCAAACATGTGTTTTTTTGGAACAAGCAGCAGAAGCAGGGAGAAAGAGAACCCAGCTGAGATTATAGAGATTAGAGATGAATGCAAAACTAATATAATACTGACGAATCTGACGACGATGATGATGAAACAGAAAGTGAGATTGCTCTGTACCCTCTACTCTGTACTCTGTACAAAGTAATACCTAATAACTAATAATGCCCTGTTTAGAGTTTTACGAATTTTTCATTTTACTTTACTTTTCATTTCATTTTAATTTCATTTTACTTCGGTCGATTTAAAGTCGCTGCGTGAAAAAATTTCAGGTTTATTTTGTT
>JABASP010003748.1:0-12706 GCA_019776565.1 Sminthurinus signatus
TTTTTGGGCTAAAAGAAATGGCTATTTTTTGGGCTAAAAGAAATGGCTATTTTTTGGGCTAAAAGAAATGGCTATTTTTTGGGCTAAAAGAAATGGCTATTATTTGGCAATGAATGAGCTATTTTCTGGCAAATGCAAACATGTTACGGATTTTTAAACGATCACGAATCCAGTTTTACTTAGAAGCTATATTTTCCCGTCATATGACGGGCGCTTTTACTTGTTATAGTATAATACAATACAAAATACACAAAATGTGTAGTACACTTGTTGTAAATTGTAAATTGTAATACCGTTTAATTCTCCAGGCTTTTTCATTTTTCATCTGTCTAGTAATTCTGGGGTTTTCGGTTTTCGTTTCCCTGGAAAAAATGGGTTTCATTTTTCACTTTGTCCTTTTCCCTGTTTTACTTTTCATTTTCATAGCCTCATCAATTATTCAATAGTCCATCTTCTTTCCTTTTTCCACAGTCCTCTGGGTTCTGGGTGTATGTTTGTTCTTTTGCATTCCCTTCAGAGACTTGGTGACTTGAGTCTTCAGTCTACAGTCTACAGTCTACAGTCTAGACCTCGATCTAGTCATTTACTTTCTAGATTTCCTACTTTGTTTCAACTTTTAATGTTAACCATTGCCTTTCCCTTCTCAAATCTAATTACATTAGGACCCTTGTTCTGCTTTTCCTGCATTGTTTGAAATGGTTTAGAAAGAAAGGATTTTGTTTATATGTATACAGGTATTTGTTGCCTTTACCATTGACCATGCCATTCAAATTTTTCAATTGTCCGTCCTCAGTTCTCAGACTTTAGAATATTTTGGAATATCTACCTTTACCAGTGACAGGGTTGAAATGTAGAAGACAGGAGACACTCAGTTATTCAAAGAGCGAAACTGAGTACCTGATGATTTGATGAGTTGATGAGTGGTGAGTGGTGAGTGGTGAGCATGTTGATGAGAGGGGTAACGGTTGTGTAATGGAATAAAATATTTTCTGGTTGTTTACTCTTTGAATATGAAATATTAATATTGTGTGAATTGTGGCTTGTGGATTTGGGATTTGGGATTGGGGATGGATTAAAATTGGAGAAGAGGGCTGTTTGGAATAGATAAAAGAATACTAGATAATGTAGAAATGTTGATAAAAGAAAAAGGGAAAATTGAAACGGGGTATTTACTTTGAGATCATCATCTCATCAAGACAGTTGTCATTGCTTATTAAAATAATTTCCCCTCATCACGTCAAGGAGACGGAGGCGGAGAAGAATACCGAGTAGTTTAATGAGGGTGGATTAGGAAAAGTTTATAGACAAACTTGTAGTCTAAATGTCGAAAATCGGTAGTCGACTTTTGTCATCTTTTTCTTCTATTGTTTCTTCATAATATCGAATATTGAATAATATTATAATTTTGAGTACTTGAAATAAACAGGTAATTTCAAGTAATTTTGTATTTTTGTTTTATTCAGTAATTGATTAATTGATAATCACCTCATAATTACACTATTCTAAGTAAAAGAAGTTGCATCACTCATAAAGTAAAAAAAAGTATCTACAATCTACACTCATGGAAAATGAATTACGAATGTGTGGAAAATATGAAGCATTTAATTAATAAAAGAAATAACAATGAAAATGTTTCTTCTAACCTTAGTGTTTTTTAATTTCCTTTATTTATTTAGCACCACCCAAAGACTGGGGGATAAAAATTGTGTCTAAACCAAAGGCTGACTTTGTCAATGTGACATGCTTCGCCGAAGGTAAAACCAAACAAACACGTGATATATCTGTACTGGATGTATAATGTATTAATGCATATTCTACACATCATATAATATGTTGATATTTTAAGTTCAACTGAATGTATCTAAAATTGTTTCCATCTATGTGTGTGTGTTGATTGACAGGAGCCTTCCCTGAGCCAAAACTAACTATTTTCTATGGAGTTGAAAGAGGAGAAAAAATGTAAGTGGGGTGGAAAAAAATCAATAATTTCATTTAATTATGTTTACGTAGTGTACAGTCATCTACTGTATTATACCTTCTGTTTTTGACTCAGTATATTTGTCATTGTTCATTGTTGTTTGAGAGGGTTCGACATGAATTTAATTCCGGGATGTGGAAAATATTGCATAATATTTTCAATTATATACTTAAAACTGTATGATGTATAGAGTACTAAACCTACACATTTGACAGGGAAATTAATAGTTTGATGGTAAAATAAGCATAAGCACCAGCATTGCCCATTCATATGTGCTTTTGTTTTGTAGTGTACACTGTAAATTGTACACGATGTTTTATGCACGTGGAGGACCTTTTTAGACGTGTCATCAATAATTCCTTTTGATTTTCTTACATAACCAAATTTTTGAACTGTATGAAGCATTCTGTTTCCTCTCTCTCAGTTGACAATATACAAACGTCTTTGACAACCTTCAACTTTCAACTCATTCATTATTTTGAGTAAAGTGCACGCAATAAATTTGAAAATAAGAGTCATTCTCATTGTACCCAAAACAAGGAATGAATTTAATTAATGTTAAAAAAGATATTTATTTGTAAGGATAATACAAAATTGTACATTTTTATAATAATTTGGAGAAACGTATTTCCATTTCATCTTGCTTAAGTCTTTTAAGAATAACCCGTATAATTTTAATACTTTTCTTTCCTCAGTACCCCTAATTATTTTTAATTTTGATACTCTTCATTACTACTTATTTTTAATCCCATGAAAGTATTATTTAAATTTAGTTCGATTTCAGAATTTAGTACAAATATTCCTAAATTAGCTTTAGTACTTTAGTATTTAAGCTTATGGACTTGCGGTTTTTCTTGTGAGGACAAAAATCATGTACATATGTACAATACATATGATCGTAACGAGGACAAACCAAATCTAAGTTATTATTCGTTATTTATTTCCGTGTAAGCTTATCAAAAATGCTATTTTCTTTCATGTACAGTTTACAGTTTACAGCATACAATCCTCTCACTCTAAATCAGTGACATTTCCACTCTCTAGTTTCTCCATCTGCTCACTGTTCAATCTAAATTCTACATTCTAGTACCAGTGCTAGTTTCTTATCTCCATCATGTGTTTTTGAACATTGAACATGCCCACCAAAACTCCCAGTACCAACCACTTCTGTAATCTTTATGAGCCATATACAATTTTCCAGGAATTTCTTCCTTTCCAGTTTCCAGTCATGACGAATGAAGAATGGATTGAGCTCATGGAGAAATGAAGTAGAAAGCGAGCGGATGGAAAAGATAGCTTTAATTCCAAAGATACTTAATGCTTGAAAACCAAAGCCAAACCCAAACCCAAAGCCAACGCCAACGTCAAAGTCAAAGTCAAAGTCAAATATTAGGTAGAAAGAGAACTAGATGAAGAAGATGTAGTTGGGGAAAATAAAGGTGAATCCTGAGTATCATATCCACTCTCCATTCTCTGCCATCTTCTACCATCCACAATCCTCAGCGTAGATAGTAGATACTAATACGACATGCTAATGTGTATCCTGTACCTCTAAGTATCTCTGTGGAGAGATGAAAGAATGGCGGAGTGATAGTGACTGTGACTGTCATTTGAACTTGTATGTGGGTATGTGGTTGTCTGACAGGCAACACAACGGAAGCCCTTCCAAGATTTCCTATTATTAGTTGGTTTTATGGTATAGTTACATAATAGGGCATGCATACCGAGACCGAGACCGAACAAGAGAGATGAAAATCGCAAAGTCTCTCTGTTCATTTCTTTCTTCTGTCTGTGTGAATATCTTTGGTACACCTCTTTTTGGTTCTACCTCCCGGCTCCGAGTTTATGCGAGCGATGGAGAGCGAGTTGCAGCTGGAACTGAAGTTGGTAGTTGGTAATAGCTAATTGCTCCAGTGTCACATAAAAGAGAGAATGTTAATTAAATGGACGGTTTTATACTTTACGTCGCATGAAACAGGGGGCTGTCGCTTATACATTATATATTATATACATAATGCATAACCCACTCTGGTTTGGTTTGGTTTGTCTCTTGTAATGTACTAAATTCGGTGGGTCTGAAAACATGAAACTCTGGATTCTGGATTCTAGATTCTCTACTGATTATTTTATTTGACTAGTTGAAGCAAAAAGACTGGAAGATGAATGTAGAATGTAGAATTTGAATTATCTGTATTATATATACGTATATGGCTGGTGTTTTGTAGCTTTTGAAGCTATGGGAAATTCAAAGTCTGTCAAAGCTCATTAATGAATACTTATATCTTATACCTCCAAATAATCATGAGGTTTCTGTTCTATCTTGTATCTTGTGTTTTATGCCTGACATAATTAAAGTCATAATTAGTACTCTAAGTCTTCCGTCTGTGAGTAGTTCACCTGTACCACGAATAACTAATAACTAATACTTCAATCTATAGCTAGTATTAATATTTAGTAGCTTAGAATTTAGAATCTAGAATCCAGAGCAGCTCAAATTTTAAATATGATATAAATAAAAGGATAAATAAATAATTGTACTAATGTCTTTTGTTTGTTTGTGTGTTCTTTGTTGTTGCAGGTTGGAGGACGTGGTGCTTGAGTCGTACGAGGTAGATGATGCGTACTATGTTAGAGTTTATAAAGTCATTGATATTAAAGATTTAGCCTATCCGACTGTTTTCGACTGTGAACTCAAAATACCAAATACTAGTTTCGTCTCTCGGAATCACACCTTATTTTCTGGTAAGTCCATTCTCTTTATTCTCTTTATTCATTCCTCATTATTCATCATCTTTTTCTTTAAAAAATAATACTACAGTCATATTTCTGCATGGGTAAAACTGTGAGCGCCATTTTATATATTATATTTTAATTTTAATCTTCAACAACCAAGAACAGAAAGTTCAAAGTCATTTAGTTATTTTATTGTACACATTTCTTCAGCATTATGTTCATGATATTTTACAAATTAGGCAATTCAATTTGAAGAAAAACATTGGATGATAAATTCCTCGTTCAAAAAGAAGCCAGGTTAAAACGAGCCAAATAATAAAATATAAAATTGCAAAAATGCTTATGCACACACCGTTTGAAATTCGAAATAAGGGAGATGAAAGAAGGAAACGGCGAAACGGGGAAATTAAAGTGAATTGAATGAGAGTCAGTCAGTCAGTGGTGAATTAAATTGAATGAAAGCACGGAATACGGAATTCTATTGCTAAACATTCTGTGCATGGATGAATAAGCGTTAAATAAACATCCTAAATATCCAAATCCAAACTCATTCATTTCTTCACACCTCACTGGGAAAAAGAGAAACTCATTCATTTTTCCTTTCTCCATCCTTTCTTTTCTTCTCTAGTCCACTTACCCTCTTTTTCCGTATTCTAATTCAATTTCCCGCTGTATCGCTTTTACTGAAAAGAAAAAATATTACATTTACACGATTTACATGATTTACAATTGAGTTGGAATAAAGAAAAGAATGGCTGGTCCTGGTACGCTTTCTTAAAGATTTGAATTTCAATCTCAATTTGAATAGTATTCATTTCATTCATCATCAAGGAAACGTTTTGTGGAAAGGAATTTGTATAATGTATCAATTTACAGATACAATTTATTATGACAAAGTACAAAAGACAAGAAGCTTGATTCTTGATTTCAAGACTCAACTTGACTTGTACTTTTTCTTTCCCTCGGGTCATCTCATTGTATTACTGCATACTGCATACTGTGTGAGGATTAGATTTCATTCTCTATTTGGAATTTCAGAGAATATCGTGTATCGTAGATTCAAAATCAATGGTAGCTAAAAGGATGAGAAATGATGTCTAATACATTAACTGTAAAGGAATTCAATCCACACAATACCTTTCCCCCAACAATCAACAATACCAGAAGAGAAATGAGGAGTCATGCAGAGTTTAGGGTCTACAGTCTACAGTCTACAGTGTACAGTCTAACTGTAAACTGTAGATAGATAGATTGTTGGTCAGATTGTATATTTGCAGGCTGAGTGAATGAGGGTTGTGAATATTTGGATTTGGATTCAGACTATGAGAAGGAACATTTATATCCATTGTGTGTATCATCTATTATGACAGAAGAGAGAGGAGAAAGCAGAGAATGGAGAATAGAGAATGGAGAAAGGTCCATGACTCTTGGAGGTTTACATGTGTTCCGCATATAAATTAGAGAATCTTTGCTACATAGATGAATGTATTATGTTTTATGTGGGGATTTGTGTACTGCACTAGTACTCTAGTACTCTAATACTCGCATTTGGCTTTGGTTTTGGTAGTTGGATTGAAAAGGGTAGAAATATTTGTATCTGTATCTGTATTTACTGGTTGAAATGGTTGTGGTGCTTCCAAAGTCCAGAGTCGAAAGTCGAAAGTTCCGTCCCGCGAAATGGTTTTGATCCATTTGAGTAATGAAAATGCTTCTACTTGTACTCGGTTTTATGTATTCTGTACTCCGTATTTCTTCCTGGTACTTTATACACATTACACATGAGTATTGAGCATTGAGCATTGAGCATTGAGCGTTGAACATTGAGTATGTTTCTAGTATTCGTAGTCTCTTTCACGGTAATGATGCGTGTGTGTCCTGTGCTCTGTGATATCTATCAGCATGTCCATTTCAATGGATCTTCTCACCCAGCTCAACTCAACTCAACTCATTCAACAAGCAACGGAATAGATAGTCATTGGTCTTCCGTGTACAGAGTACAGCCTAAAGTCAGTGGGTGCATGTGTGTTGTGTGTGTATAAATGGTAGAGACTGTGATTCACAAGGACCAAGAGTTGGCATACATCTTCTGTGCCTGACAGGAAATATCAACCAGCCGGCCAATACATATACAAATGGACTATACTTTATCCATTATACATTATAGATGCAGTATAGCGTCCACTTTAATTAAATTTCTCCGTGAATGAAAACTGATGGAATAGTCGTAACTAAATTCTAAATTGATTCTATCCCATCCCATCTCATCCATGTCTCTTTCCTTATTTTTACTAACCTTACACTCACATGTTCTGTCCAATGTCCAGTTCCACCAAAGGTTACAGTTACGTTTACATTTGTGTATTGTGTATAGTGTATACCTATTTTTCTGCCGCAAGCTTTTATGGATCTGAAATTTAGAACCTAGAATCTATGCACATTTAAAAAACAAATGGCAACTAGCAAATACAGTATAAAGTATATTTATGCCAATTTAGCATACATTGAAAATTTTATACGCATCTTTTTTATAGCATCAACAGTGAACTACTAACAATAGAATAAAATAGAATAGAATACAATGGTCATAACAAATTCAAATCCCTTCCAGCCCAGTTCACAGTTCACAGTTCACTTGATCACTAAACAGCAACAGAAACGGTAATTAAATGCACATGTAACCTCATTTCAAAAATGTACAAAACATCTCTTTTTTACATTTCATTCTTTCGTTTGGATTCTGGATAAAAGGTCGAGGTCAATATTTTCCAATACAAGTTTTGTATTGCATTTTATTCCTATACATAAAAAGTTAGAGCTTCTTTAAAATGCTTACTACTAACGTAAAGCGTAAAACGTATTCATGTTTAAAATCATAGGTAAAGGGATTCAATTTTCTAGGTTCAATATAAACAGTAATTTACTGTATTTTGTATTTTGTGTATTTTGTGTAGCAAGAGAAAGTTGCTACAGAAAGAGAAAGTGAAAGTGAAATAATATTCAGGCAGAAACAGAGATTCACTTGCATTTCCTAAAATTTAAGATAAACAAAGTACGTGCATCCATAAGCTCCTTTCATTTCCGGTGTTCTGTGTTATGATAGCTTTTGAGTTTTGAGTTTTGAGAGTGTCAAGTTTAGCAAGGACACTTTCCAATATCCAAATGCAGCACTAATATTATCCTACATGTCCCCTGTGCTAAACTAATGCGCTTACTCGTATGTACATTGTACATTTTGCATGCATCTCTAGTCAAAATAATCATTCATCTAAATCTAAATCCTCATTTTACATTTTACGATGCACTGGCACTGGCTCTGGAATCCCAGTCCCAGCTTTGTACAATGTACACCAAGTGCGTTGCATAGACAGTAGACAGAGGAATGAGAAACGCATTGAGCATTGCGCTTCGGATAAGCGTCAGATTTTATGATGAAAGTCTTGTAGTCACAATATATCAAAAACCAGGAACAGAAACAGAAACAGTCTGCCATTTCTAGGTTCTAGCCTCCGCTTTTAAAATTATACTTGTTTTCTGTATGGAGAAAGTCAAATTTATAGTTTTCACACTGCGTAACTGAGTAAAATCCATACTATTTCTATTTGTATTTCAATGTGAGTAAAATTAGTAGCAGGAAGTGAAATAGATACGATTCAGTACCAAAAATAGAAGTACCAGAAGCGGGATGACTTTATGAGTTGTGATGCTGCTGCGAAATCTTAGGTAAATTTCTATTCATCCTACAAACTACAAACTACAAACTACATGCACAGAACGACTTTCCATTTTAATTTATTTTCACCCCAAATTTTGTGACTTTGTACTTTGTACACTAAATACTAAAGAAAGAGTAAAGAGTAAAGGTAAAATATCTGTAATGTTTTGATATCCATGATAACCAGTGGAATACCGGAATACTGTGCATGTAAATGATAAAGAAAATTGAGAATTTGTACAAAGTGCGTATAAATTCATGAGTTCATGCTCCAAAAATGTAAATACCTCTATCCCGCAGCATCATACATTTTACATTGAACATTGAACATTGAGAGAGTGGTTGTGGTCATTGAGGATGAAACCACTTTTCTCTCTCTCTCTCTTTCTCTCTCTACGGCAGACTGCAAACATTCATTAATTCTTTATTCATTTCCCACTAGACCTCAACTCAAATACTCAACTATGTGCTATTTTGGATTTTGGATTTTGTTTCTGCCTTTAACTTTTGACTTTTAAATTCAGGTGGATTTTACAATAATTTTGACCTAGATTTTCAATTATCAGTGACTTTTGAAAAGTCAACATATTCAACATATTGTTGATTCTTCTCTTGTTTTCCTCGTAGTCTACTTTTACTTTTTTGTGAATACTTTTGAATTTTTGATACAAGTTAGTTATTTTTGTATGTAAAATGTAAAGTAAAGTAAAATTTTGAGTTTAAATTTAAATCGTGTTTGCTTGAAAATATGGATAACGGATAAGGGATAACGGATTTTTATTCCAGTGAATAAATTATCCAATGGACCGTGTATCAATACTAATACTAATGGTAATATAAAATACATGTAATGGGATTTTGGAACTCCAAACTCCAAAGTTTGGTTGAAACATGAGAAAGGATAACAATGATTTGTTTGTTTGTTAGGTAGTTGAAATCACGTTCAGTATAGACAAAGTGGACATTAAAAGTATTTGTGTAGAAAAAGATTGATTCGTGAGAAATTTCCCTAGCTAAACTATATAAACTAGTAAACTAGTAACTAGTCTACTTGAACTTTAAGTTGTTTGGAATTTGGGATTTATTTGAATTGTGGGTTTTCAAGTTGAGATTCAGTTTCGGTTACAGATTCGTGCTCAAATTCCATCCAGGAACAACTTGGCTTTTTCTTCTCAGTATGAAAGTATAAAGTATGAATATTACATGCAGATGTATATTCACGGGAAAAGTAGATGGGCAAGTTTGAAAACCACAAAGTAATCTGTGTTAAGGCAGGAACTTGGGTTAGGGTTTCGGTTTTTGGTTTGGATTGCGGATTTCGGATTTGGGCAACTGTTCCATTTTCCCATGGGTTCAACAGCTCACTTACTTAGAATTTTCCCTTAAACTGGATGATTGAGTGAGTGAGAAAGGGAGGAAGAACATTTCCTCATAATTTCCAGATTCACTTTGAATGTGAATTTGAATTTGGATTTATAAGTATTTTCATGGCTCTCCCTCCCTCCCCTCAGTCGTCTCTATATCATTAGCTACCTCTTCAAATACCAAGAGGACTGAGGAAAACTACAAACTACAAACAGATATCACTCTGCCCTCTGCACTCTATTTTCACCAAATTACCATGATAATTCAGAATCTACAAAGCTTTTCATTCATACACCCTAAACCCTAAACGAAGAGTATCTTCTTCTTTGATTCAACGTACAACATACCTGAAAATTAACAAGTTGGAACAAAGTCATTGCGTATTTAGTATTTAGTCTAGTTGAATTTATGACGTTTGTCCGTGTTTTATCTACAATCTAAAATTCACGTGCACATTCGTATTCAATCTCGTCGCTTTTACGATTGATGCGTTGACGCGTTGACGCATACGGGTTTTGATGCATTTGAGGTTCTAAATCAGTTTGATATTCTCACTCTGCACTCTGCGATATGCACTCATAAGTTAGTTTTATGATCCCCAAAGAACTCATCTCCAGTCATTAAAGAGGAGCAGTAAATTCATCATTGTTTTCTACTACCTTCCGAATTTCTAATCCATTATCACTTCAACTTCCACCATTCGTCAACACTTAATTTTGTGTCTAGGTTTTAAATCTCATGAAATTAGAGATAAACTTTATTATTATTATCTCATCTTCATAATCCCTGCTTTTCCTTCTTACATCCTGTGTTAAAAGTTTAATTTACTTGACCAGCAAAGATTGATTTTCAGTGTACAAATTATGTATAATTAGTCAATCAAAGAACTAATGCCAAATGCACTCATTTAAATTCTATGCTTGTGCAATGTGCATTGTGCATGTGTATGTAAAATGGGAAGGAAGATCAGAGATATTCGTCATAAAGTGCATCCTGAATCATACATTGTACAAAGTTGTCGTTTTTCCTGGAATACTTGGGAGTGTGAATCCTGCATACTGAATAACAAAAAGAATGAATAAATAAGAGAAACAGAGAAAAGAGTGGATTTCGTCATGGAAAGTGGATACAGAAATGTATGTAGAATATAAAAGCTAAAGATGAGGGTGTGGAGCACACGTTCATTCCATTGGGCTCCTTTTGACTGGTCTATACCTCACACCTCACACTATGCAGTGTAACCCCTTCATACAATACACAAAATAGATACATACTACACATGTGAGCTTAGTATTTGGTATTTAGTATCCACTGCTCAACATTCAACATTCACACTAGACACTAGACACGCAAACATTCAAACAAAGTTCCAAAGCTTCCAACTTTTCTTCTCCTCTTCATCCTTCATGTGTTTCACACGACTGCACCACATCTCGTAACTTTTTCTTGTTCCGCTGAAAGAAAAGAATCTTTAGTGCTGTATCAACTTGTAAATAAATAAAAATATTAAATATGCACCCCTTTTTCTGCTCTTGTACTATGCTATGGAATCTTGAATCAAATATTCATGTGATGGTAGATGATAGTGCGTAAAATTTAAACTTTTATTATTATTATTGGCTATACTTCAGCCCTTAATCATCCTAATTACTATTATTTTTATTATTATTATTATCTAGGTTAAATTTTACAGCGTTGTAAGTTGTAAGCATTTATCAATATTATATTAAAGTAAGTCCTAGAAAAAAATTCTCAAATGTCGAAAAAATAGGAAGAGAAATGCTTTTAGAAAAGATTATTATTTTATTACATTGAACTACACCAACTTTAAACTTTACCAACGAGGAGATGTGGAAGTATTTGCAATAAAGGGTAAGCAATTACTGTATTCCACCAGTGGATTTTATAATAGGGAAATTGGCTATTTCTTGGTCTTTTGGTTTTCGGTCACTGTGCACAGTGGAAAGTGGAAACTGAAGAGTAAAAGAACGATTTGAGGATTAGAAATATTATACTCTAAGGACACAACAACAACAGAAGAGAGGAAAAAACTTTGACTTGTTTTCCTTTCATTTCGTTACGTTTGGCTTGGTTTGGTTTAGTTTGGTTTGGCTTAGGTTGGTTAGTTCAAAGGAATTTTATCCCAGTGTCCTCTCTCCTCTCTTTTCTCCTCTCCCGTTTCCAGTTTCCAGTGTCGTACATACAGATGAAAATAAGTATACTTAATCCATCTATTATGTACTGAAAAGGCTATTTATACGGACAAGCGTCTGTTTATTGGTTACTAGTTACTACTGTAGTTTACATCTAGTGCCTGTTCAAATGCCCATATAAATACCTATACTTACACAGAATCAAGAATCCAGAATATTTAACACATGTCCAATGTCCAGCGTACATAAAATAATACATAATACACAAGGGCATAATATATGCAGCTACAAGCTCCGTGTTACATCTACTAGTTGGTTTAGTTTTCTGCAAACTGGAAACCAATCGAAATTTAAACCCGGAACTAAAGTATAAATGTGACTGTAATAGAAATGGTGGGGAGACATGCAATTTGATGCAATATAATATAACTCAAGTAAGTAATAGTAATGACTTGTACGCTGTGGACGGTGCACTTTATACTTTATACTCTATACCATAAACGCTATACAGTAGAGAGTCTTATATTGCGTACAGACATGTACTTCGTACTTCATGTTCGTTTGTGAAGGAGACCCGGGGACTTTTCGACCATGGTCAAAGCGAGAAAGTTTTTCGAAATACGATTTTCTTTTAATCAAGCCGCCAAACATTGTTCTAGGTCACCTGGTTCCGATTCTGTGACCCCAAACGTGAAGAAGGGTCAAAATCAGCAGAGCTAAATATTACGTACACTTTGCATAAACTCATATTTTTTTATATAAAAT
>JABASP010003749.1:0-12706 GCA_019776565.1 Sminthurinus signatus
AAAAAGTACACTGATTCTGTATTCTGTATTCCGTATGGTGACATTGATGCGATGTATTGTGCATTATTGCATATTATTGAATATTGTACATTTATTATTTATACAGTGGACAGTGGACTGCATCCTCAACACTCAATATTCCATATGAGTACTAAATACACTACACATTTATTATTCTTCTGCATATTTTTCCTCAATAAACAATAAATACATGCAAAATGTATAGGTAATGCACAAAGCACAATACATATAAAAATAATAATGCTCATATTACACACAACACACAAGTATTAAATAATATTACATATTAAAATATTATGCGAACAAATTCATGAACTCACCGCCTCATTTGCTATATTATGTCATGAGATACATACAATAATAATAATAATATAATATTATACAGTGTAAAATGTAAGTAAAATTTAAAATGTGCTGCTCCTCCCAAAAGAATTAAAAATTGTAGAATTTCCCTACACAACTTCTCAATCCTCAATCCTCAATGCTCAACACTTACTTTACAATGAACAATGTACAAGCGACAAGTTACAACTTACAAGTTACAAACTACAAGTTTTCCTCTTATTAGTGTGACCATCTCTCTCCTCCACACTCCACATAATGTAATATATTAGGATGTCTAATGTGTAAAGTGTAATGTATATCTATCTATTATATCTTTCCTTTGTGGATTGTGGATTGTGGATACCTTTTGATTTGAAAAAGAATACTAACAAGCTTTTTCGTCTTTGGTATTTGGCATTTGGCATCTTTTGCCCTGTTGCGAAAGTTGATGGAGGCTCACACATTGATATGCATATAATGTATAATGTATAATAACATAATACGTAATATGTAATATGCATACAGAAACGTGCAATTATACACTATTGAGTAAGCGACAGACACTTGAGGAACCAGAATGAGTATGGTGTATGGTGTGTATTTTGTATTTTGTACGTATATGTATGAATGAATGAATGAGAGAAACCTTTCCTGATCTTTCTTGCTTGATCTGTTAGTTTTTCCAATTTTTCTACTACTACTACCTCCACCACCACCACTACCACTACTACTTGTTACTTATTACTTATTCATCTCCTATATTCTCTATTTCTCTATACTAGAGTATATCTCGTATTCATATGTTTATATTAATAATAGAGGAAATGAATAACAAAGCGTCACTCGGTCATCTTATGCATTATGCATATAATATTTCTTGCTGTTATATTATGCTGAATGTTGGATTTTATTTATTGTGTATTGTATATTGTATGTTGATTTGAGATTCGAGATTCGAGTAAAATGACAAGTCAACGCAATCATTGTTGTTATCATAACCATTCTTAATTCTTATTCCTCCTATTCCTACGACTCAAAACTCATCTCATGTCAAAAGTACAGCTAAAAAAATTTAGACAATCATTCATTCATTCATTTCAGTCAGTCACTCATTTGCATTCCTTTGGACAGTGGATCAGTTTCAACTGGGATCAAGATTTTGAGTTTGGAGTTTTGAGTTTGTGTTGTCGGTTCAGTGTTCAGTGTGCAGTTTGTGTTTTGTATCAGTGTTTGTGTATTTGAAAAAGTTGAGTGTTGAGTAATATTTTAATTTTCTGTTCTTATCTAATTTCCACAAAAATGGGAATGAACTCTTGTTGACCTCTTCTACAAATTATTCTTCTTGTGCTATAAACAATAAAAGATACATCTATTGAAATTTTACCAAAAAATCATCTAATAAAATAGTGCACAGTGCAAAAAGGCTCAAAATGGTCTTAAAGGAATTTTCCATTCAGCTGGATAGAAAAACACGGGGATATTTCCCTGGACAAATCGTTTCGGGGAAAGTGATTTTGGATGTCGTGTCCGAGGAGAGTGTCAAAGGTAAGTTCAAGAATTTTGTGAAGTCTGAAAATACTTAAAATATAAAAAATGAAATACTTCAGTGAATAGTGCAAAGACATTTTCAGATTTATTGTACAAGTGAGTTATGTAATTTACGTCGTTTCATCCTTTTTCTTTTGCTCTTTTCTCCGTTTCTCTTGGGATTTTAAATCCGGCTTTATAGAATTGAGAGTGAAAATATTTGGGAAGGCGAGTGTGGAATTTACAGATGAGGTTTGGAGTCCCACTGCCTCATCCACAATTGCAAAACAGTATAAAGCGGAAGAAGTCTATGTTTCCGGTGAAATCACAATCCTGACTCATAGTAAGTTTTCCCATTTTCAATTTTCAATCATAACAGTCAAATTTCAAAGTTCAAAGCATGTGAGTGAAAAATTCAATATGTAATTGAGGACACAGAAAAAACCAAATAAATTTCTCTGGTGTGAATATTGTTTATAATTTACAATTTTAAAGAGATAATTCATCCTGGAGATAAATATCATGCCTTCAGCTTCCAACTTCCAAATGATATTCCCTCATCCTTTCACTGGGAGAGAACGAAAGGTAAAGTGGAGTACGGTCTGGAAGCGGTATTGAAGAGAGTAGCTAAATTTGACAAAAAGATCCGAAAACCATTCACCGTCACTGGTCTTTTGGATCTTAATGATGTGCCAAATTGTCGAAAGGAGTTGGATGGGAAAATATATGAAAAGTCTAAACATTTTCTTGGGATTCATAATGGAACAATGGGTTTTCATGCCAATCTCCCACGAAGAGTTTTCATCCCTGGAGATTTCATCCACATTAGTGCCAAATTGACGAATCATAGTAAAACCAATTCACCCACTTTGACCGCTCAATTGATTCAAGTGAGATAATTATTTTGCTACCTCTAAAATCTAGAATCTAGAATTAATGATTAAATGTGATTTATTCTTGATCTTTTTGAACCGGCTATAAACTAAAATATCAATATCTAATTTTGACATTTATACAGAATATAACGTATCGAGCTGAAGGTAAAGTGAAGATGTATTCTATCGAGCTTTGTAAAACCAAAGGCCCTTCAATAAAAGCCGCGGATACGGAAACTTGGGCTGGACTTATTCTCCGATGTCCTCAAGTTCCCCCAACACATCTTGCGGGTTGCAGCCTCATTGACATTGAGTACTTTTTGGAGGTACAGAAATTTATACTATCTATTCTTTTTTATTTGGAAAAATAAAAGTTGGAAATATTCTAAAGAATTTTTGTTTTATATATTTTCTTGTTGTATGCTTGTTGTAGGTGATTATGAAGCGTCCATTCCCTTTGAAAAAGTTGAAAAAACTTTTCCCAGTGACCATTGGAAATGTTCCACTTCAAAAGGGAAAGAAGAGTATCACAGAGAAATCCAGTGATGTGGTTTCATCAACAGACTCTGTTTTCCTCCCAGAATACGCCAAAGAGCGAGAGCTGAGGAAACGAGAGAAGAAACAACGCTCAAATAGCAAAAGTCCTAGTTTGTCCAGCTCTGTTTCTTGGGCACACAAAACAAGATCAGGGTCAGGTCGTGACAGCGGACCAAGTTTAACTCCAACAGGCACATGTAAGTTAATTTTTGTAATTCAACTACAGCGAGAAATTCATAAGATAGACATTTTAAATTATTTCTAACCTTTTTCGTTTCATATTTCATGTTCCAGTGCCTCCTCCTTATGAAGAGGCTGTGACTTATGAGGAGGACGTTTTCATTAAAATACCAGGATCTCCTGATGATTAGGATTACAAGAGTGGATCTTTCAGAAGTCGTTCCAGTGAGGAATATGATTATGCAGACTATGAAAATGAGGAGGATGAGGAGGAAAATGACAGATTCATACCAAATTACTTGGCGTACTCTTGGTTGGTGCCAAATTATCGAAACAGTATCAAACTCAGATGAAAAAATGAAGGTGCTTAGCGTTTAGAGTCTATATTGTATATTCTTCAATGGTGAACACAGTGTGCTGTTTGTACATATGAGTAAACTCTAATAAGTCAAGTATGTAGGAAATAAAAATACTTGTAGAGCTATTGTAAAAGGTGTAAAAACACATAGCGTATAGCAGACATGAAAAAGTATTATTTCAACTTTTACTTTTAGTATTATATTAGATGTTAGTCTCAAAATGTCAGCCATAACTTTTCTCCGTGTACAAAATAGTCAAACTTACAAATTACAAACAAATTGTTGGCTCTTTGTTCGTGCGTGCAGTAGCATTTGAAAAGGGAAAAATTGTACCTTTTGAGTTTTGTAAAATGTAAAATGACACGGATGCGAAAATCAATAATCTAATATCTAATGGTGCCTTTTCGATTTTTAATTAAGGTTAGAGGTTTTTACTATAACTTAAAATTCAAAATAATTAAATACATTTTGTATTTCATATTTTGTGTACATATTGAAAAATAGGAGCTTGGTTAAAGTTTTAATTTTTGGATACATGGGAATCGTGTGCTATCTGTCTTTTATTTTCTGGTGTACAATTTGTACGTATTTTATATTGTACATAAAATATAAAATATCATTATTAATTATTATTATATTTAAAAATATTCAAAATTTCTAAGCATGGAGAATCGAGAATGTATCTTATAAAAATATGTCAACATGTATGATGAATGTTTGTGTGTGGTATATGTTTGGTGCTTAAACAGAGTGATGTAAATCTGATAAGTGAGAAAAAAAATGAAGACGCTGATAAATATTCTTATTTTGTACATAGCGGAATATTTTTAATTTTTATTATTAAAAAATCGAAAATCGAATAAATTGAATAATGAATAAAAAATAGAATTTTTTTATACTCTTTTCAAAATAGAAACTAAATAATCTTTCTTTCTTTTTTTCTTTTTTTACCCTTAAATCTCACATTGTACAAAAACAAAATTTTTCAAAGATTGACTCTTGGATTCTAAGTTGATGGTATGCAGAAAAGGCCGTTTCTACTTCCACACCATAATAATGGATTATTCGTGTCAAACATACAGTCTAACACTGTTGAACGAATTCCTTTGAGATTTTGAACACGAGCATTAATTTTTCGAACCTAAAAAACCAAAAAAAAAAACACAATAATTTAAAACTTAAGGTTTAAGTTACCTCATTTTTGACAAACATGTACAACATGAATTTACTTAATTCTAAAGTGATTTTAGTAAAATCTGAAAAATATATTTAATTTTTAATTAAAAAAGATAATAAAAAAAATAATTCCCTTACATCGTAAATTATGACCTGTAAAGTAACCACAAATTATAAAATACCTTAGTCATTTAAAAAAAATCAAAGCAATACTATGAATTCGGATTTAGAAAAGAATAGTTATTAAATTTTGTGTTGTATTTTACTGAGTCGTCCTCAAATCCCGTAGCAATGTATCGACCGCATGGACTTAGAGATGGTCTGGATGATGGAACAAAGGCACTAAAGTTGACGTCACTAATTCGAGTGACACATCTAAAAAGTCAAAATCAAAAATGAGAAGCTTTTTAAATCAATGCAAAACCCAAAATACGCATCTTAAATCTAAATTATCCATCATTATAAACACATAGCATGAAAAATGATTTGTACATTAAATAAATTTTATTTCGTATTTACTTTGCACTCCTCAAATCCCAGAGTTTGATAGGATCCAAATAACTGGGTGACGAAGTGAGGACAAAATCACAGAGGGCTGTTGCATTAATTTGGGATTTAGGAGCCTCATTCAATCGGATGCAATTTATTGGACGACTGTGACTCTGCTCAATTGTGAGTGACACTTTCTCGACATTTGCATCAAAAATCGAAAGGGATTTACTGGATAGGCCACATAAAATAAAATCTGATTAAAAAAGAAAAGAAAAATATCAAAAATTAGAAATAAGGTTGTTGAATTTTGAATTGTTTGATATAAAAGTGAAAAGTTGAATCATGAAAATACACAGAAAAAGTATTGCTTTACTTGAATAAAACTGATTAGCAGCTGCAATGGCTGTAATATTTTGACAAGGTAGAAGAAAACTCCCAGCTTTTAAAGTGACATTCCCAGTTGGTCTAATCCCATAAGAATAGAGAACTATCCGATTTTCTTCCGGTTGTAGAATAAATTTATCCAAAAAGTAGAATTGTGCAGAAATGTGTTCATTGAATTTTGAGCTGAATTTTAAGCTCATCAACTCTTTATTATTATGCCAATCCATCATTATCGTCCTACAGTCATTGTCTGCGATGAGGAGATACTTTGAGTTGAATGCAAAGTGGACGGAACTAACTCTTCCAATGTCTTTGTAAGTCCTTAAATTTTCAAAAGTCGGTGTCGTCTTCAGCACTACAAATGGACTCACATTTGCTCCCACACCCAAAACTTTCCCGTCCGCACTCCCACTGATCCTTATGTGAGAAATCCCAGTTTCCGAGATATTTGTGGGGAGTTGTGTAATTGAGCTGGGAGAGATGAGAGAGTCAAACTGGAGAGAGTCTCCCGTCAAATAGGAGATGGAAGGATTCACACTAATTTTCACACTCCTGCTGCTGGACAAAGACGAAGGTAAGGTTGATGAAGATGTTCTGGGTGTTGTTAGTACTGTGGTAGTAAAAGTACTGGTTTTGGTTTTGGAAATATCACCAGTCCCTAAAACCCCCGTCCATCCTGGTCTTTTTACAACTGTGATTTTTGTGGATGAAGGAGGATTTAGTGATTTCATTGATTTATTTATCAAGGGACTTTGGCCACGACCTCTAGTGAGTGCAAGGGGAGGCTTCCGAAAGGAATTGGTACTTGAACTCCCCGCCAACCATTTTGGAAGAAAAGAACTGGAAATGTTCCTTAAAGAGGCTGAAGAGGATGTCGCGGATTTCGTAGTTTTGGCTCCTTTTCCACTACCACTGCTATTTCGAGGACTTTTTAATTTTTTCCGAAGCACGGATCTTGTATTAAAACTTTCACTGATTGTTTTATAAAACAAAAAATAAAAAATGGTAATAATTAAAACATACTGGTAAAATTGTCTTTTAACCTTTCAAGCTTGAACTTTTTCTATTTTCTAATTGAAAGGCCTAAAAAATGCTTGTATTCAAAATATTAAAATATTTAGTATTTACAGGTCAGTTACTTGGAAATGAGGAAGCATGAATTTGGATATGACACTGGAACTTTTTGCTCATGAACTCCGATACGGAACAAGTAAATGGTTTTATCCATGATCAACTGCATAATACCAAGAAGTTGTGAACTGTTCTCATCAAAGGTCAACGTTATATTCTGTAACAAAAGAGTTGCTGTGGAGCCTTGTCCTAGAAGATCCGGGTATTTCACTGACATTTCCACCTCTCCACTCCTCAGATTGAGAATGAAGATTTTTTTAGTTGAAGCAAACACGGCAAGAAGTTGTGGACAAGGGGATTTGTGATAGGTGGAGGGAAAAGACTCATTCTTTTCGGAAATTGAACTCAATAAGCTTTTAATTTGCTTCATTTCTTCTTCTCCCCGATTTATTTTTTTCGGGGTTATAAATTCATTGTCAATGTCAATGTCCGCATCACTTTCATTACTGGAGTTGATTGTGTGAGTAAAATTCTCTTGACTTTTCGGCTTGGTCATGAAACGTCCCGTGAGGATTCGGTATTCTATTTTTAATGCGTTATTAGTAGTGTTATTATTTGGTGCGTTTCTTCTACCACTGGCACTGTATGTATTTTCGCTGTCCTCATTTTGAGAGGGTGGTGAACGCTCTTCCAACGAATCTACAAATGATAGAAAAAATACAGGGTAAAAATATGAAGAATTATTTCAGTAGATATTTTTCAATTTTTATGTAATTGGTAATTGGTGTGATTTTTTACCATCAACTTTAATTCGATTTATGAGCCAAAATCCGGTGACTGAGACATGAAATAGTTCCACTTGTCCATCTTGTGAGGAAAGCATCATGTAGGCATCTTCATTATCAAAGGTGAAATCTACAGCAGCAATTGATTTGATTTGAGGAACCGTTTTGTGATCCAGAAGCTTCCCTTGAACTCCTTCCTTATGGTGGTTTGTCACAGACCACAACTAGTACAAAACAAAATGGAAAATGCTTAAATTTACAATGCATCAAAAAATAAAAATATTACTTTCGAAATTCGAAATACCAAACAAGAGAGAAATTTAAAAATCAAAAATGTGCAGTTTTAAAGTTTTTAGCTTGTACCCTGAGAGAAATTCCAGTGCCATGAGTTATCCCAATTATATTTAACTTATGTGGGTTAGAAAGGAAACAACCTTATTTGAAAATCAAATATTATGCACAAAAAGGAATAAATGTTTCCTATATTTCATCCTTTTTAGTTTTCAGTATTTGAAAATTGTATTGAAATGGTATTGGGAAAAATGAGAAACACATACCAATCCAAGGGTTTGGCTCCTTTAACTTGTCTATGGTTGCATAGACATCGATACTTTCTAAATCTAGCGGACCTCCAGGCTCCTTTTCATAATAAAAAATAAAACAAAGAAAAACATTGAAAAAGCTGTATTTAAAATTTTCGATGATTTACCATTTGCCATCTAAAAATTAGTTTATTTTATTATGATTCTAAATTCTAAATGGTATTAGAGATTACTATGAGAAGACGTGAGACACTGCGGACTACAAGAATTTCTTCAAATTTAGATAGACAGATGAAAATTTCCTTGTCCTTCACAGTGACAGCACAGTGTAAAATTTTCCCAAGCTTCTTGGCAACCTTTTTCTTATCCCATTCATCTACAAAGAGTAAAAACAAATTAGGGATAAAAGATAAAATTTCAAGTTTATGATGGTTTTGATTATTTTTTGTGTTGTATGCTCAATGTTAGCAAAATTAGACTTTTAGTTTTAAATAAAAATTGAAACAGTAAACAGTCTTTAATTTTCAAATTTTTTACACACTCAGGAACGTGTCCTTCTTCCAAATGAAAACAGCCTTATCCGAGCATGTTGCTAGAAGATAACCTTTATTTGAAAGTCCAGTACAAGTGATAATTGAGTCACTTTTCAGCACGGAAACCTACTCCAAACATAAATAAAACATAAAACAAAAATAAAATACATTCTTCGTAAACGGAGTTTACCATTTAAAATTATCTAGTATTATACTAGTGTAAAATTATTGTACATTTAGTGGAAATTGGTTGTGAGTTTTACATTGTTTGGAGCTTCGTTCAGTTGATGCAGAGAACTAACTATTTGACCCAAGTCCTTGGCCACCAGGAATTCCCGATAACTTACAAAGATGTCAGTATTACTTGAAAACAACTTTCGATCCGTTACTTGTCTCACCTTCACATCTGTAGGAAGATGACCATTATGAAATTTTGTAAGGCTTTTATTCCCGCTAAGAATCATTGTAGAAAACTTATCAAAAGTACTGAAAATTGAAAGTGGAGGAAAGTCGAAAGTCGAAAGCAGTTAAAAATAATCTCTCTATCCTCTATCCTATCGTATGTTTACTTTTATACACAGCGACGAGTTCAGAATTCTAAATCTGTAACTGAGCTGCTAACTGCTAATTGCTAACCCGCTGACAAAAATAAATGACGACTTCTAAAATCTAAAAGGAAAAATGTGCAAACTTTTTGTACCCGCAAAAAAAGACACAAGAGTTTTTGCAAAAAATTGGCTAAAATATAAAAGAACTGTTGTGTGTTCTCCGTGCTCCGTAAAAATAAAAGACACCTCCTGTAGTTTAGTGTTTAACCATGGTAAAATTTTAACTTGAATTTAATTAATAATAATTGTGCACTTATATGAAAAATGTAATCATGATGCATGATAAAAGATAAGTATCAAAAATCTTTTCTGATTTCCCTGATGGTTCGAAAATTGAAAAATGCATCCAATTTTATACAGCTGTTTTTGGATTGCAAAATCATGTGCTTTGAATTTTGAATGCATTCTATATTTTTAATCAGTACTGTGAGCAACATTTACTCCTTTATTCTTTATTCATCCGGAATTTGGAAATTCCATCAGAAACATGTTAAATGTTGTTATTCTTATTACTTCCTGTTTTTTCATGAAATCTATCATCTATAGAGTAAAAGAAAGTGATAGTTGGCGCTAGTGTCGCTAAGGTGCACAGTGCAACAAAGTTTTGTTGATCGGCGAAAAGTTTGAAATCAAAAAAATTTGACCGAAATTCAATGCATTTCAAAGCATCTTAGAAATTCAAATGACCCAAATTTCTAATTTTTGCCGACATTTTTAAATTTGTTACACTGTGAGCTGTGAGCCATTGCTCTAAAGTCAAAAACTTCCGCTGCGCAGAGAAAGTGGCGCTGTACGTTTTATCCTTTCTACAACTCTATAGTGAATGTTGAATGTTCAATATCCGTTCTCTTCATCGCATCATCAGTCCAGCCTCAATTCCAAACTCCATATTCCATGCATTATGCTTCTTATTTTCATGTTGGGGATTTTTCCAATACAGACACTTATTCTCCCCAATTTCCAGATACTTGGCCAATTCTGGTCTGGAATGTTGATAGTCAATCACACCCCCAAAATCCTCATATTGGAAACCATTCAGTTCAAAAATATGGATTTCTGGTAATTCTACAAGTGCTTTAATCCAACCCAATTTGAGTCGATATGGCATAGATTTGTTCCCAGTACAGACAAAGAATTTTAGATTTACCATCCTTGGCAATCTATGGACAAATAGGTCAATTCCATGTTGAGAAACAGAGTCAAATTTAATAATTAAATGTGTCAAGGATACCGGGAGAAATCTCAAGTTGAGAATTGTTCCGGGCTGATTTTTTGAGCCCCTTTGTTGTTGTTCCATATTATTTGTGCTTGTATTTGGAGGGTAAATGACTGTATTTCGATGATCGTGCAGTCCGGACATGGCACAAGTAATGTTAAGATGATGGAGTTGTTGACAATACTTGTACACGCTGCAGTCATGCTCATTACTGTATTCACTAGAGCTGTTCGAATTAGGCTTTCCATTTGTATTTGTATTTTCCTTGTTTTCAGCACCATTACTATTGTTATTATTATTGATGTTATTATTGCTGTTATGTGAATTAGCACTCTGAATATTATGACAAAATCGAACGTCCCGCAAAGTTGGAGAACATCTTCTTATTGCATTATTTACAGCATCCAAACAGGACGGAGAAAAGGATTTCTTGTTGTAACAATGGAGGACTGTGAGACGGGTTTGAGCATTTAAAACTCTGTCAAAACCCACAGTGTCAAATTGACATTCGAAAGACTCCAGTTGCAGTTTCATGTGCTCTGGCTCCGGCTCATTTGTACTGTCAAACAAATTTGACATTTTTTCATTGTACAATGGAATTCCCGCTCTTCTCATCACCAGATTTGTCAGTGTTTGGCGGTTCGCAAGGAGAAAGTTGACGAGGGAATTTGCATTTGCGGAAACTTTTGTGAAATTGTTTCGGAGTGTTGACTTGTTTTTATGGGATTTTGAGTCGGAGGCCATGGAATTTGTCGATCCACCCTTTTTTGAACCAGAGATTGAGTCGAATGTGATTGAGCAGAGAGATCCAAATCGAACTCTCATAAAAAATAAAGATATAATAAATTGAAAAAAAAACTGACAATAAAAACTAAAAAATAATACTTATTATTTTTACTTATTATTATTATTGCAAGTATCAGAGCTCAAAGGATTTAAAATAAAAAAATATACAAGAAAAAAAGAAAAATCTGTACAAGAATTTTCAAATGCGATGATACCTTCTAAAAAAGAAATCAATGATGTGCGTCTCGGATTTAGTTAGTTTTCCTATAGTTTTAAAAGAGCATTTTACTTATGATTTTTGAAACATTTGATTTTTGACTTTGTAAAAAAATGAAGAATGAGAATCGAATCAAGAATTAACTTAAAGAATCAATTACCTGTTCCAATGAATTTGATGTCAGTCAGTTCCGGTACTTCGATGAGGAAGAACCTTTTAAAGTCTGTATGATAATGATTGAGGGTGACGTTGGAGAGAGTTAGACGTCTTAGATTCGGACATCGATGGAGTAAAAGCTTAATGTTCATGTACGAGTTGAGACCAAGAAAGTCGATGGACGTGATATTGTCCTCACATGTGTCCAGGACTTCTGAGGAGATTTCCGAGTCACATTCCTTGATTTTCAGTCTTTTTACACTCGACCAGTCGTAGTAATCAAAATTGTTAATGGTTAAATATCCACTGGGATGAATTGGTTCCGATAATGTTGAGAATGAAGGTGGTGAATTTAATGGACGGGCAAGTGCTGTGCAATCCTGCTGCTCTTCGTTAAATTGATTGTGCTGTTGAGGAATGACTGGTAATTTTGAATGTTTCTTACTCTTCCGGCTCATGTTGAGTTAAATGCCAAATGTTTTGGAATGTGCCTGCAAATTTAAATTTCTATGCTGTGCTGCTTTCCTAATTGACCAAAGTGGGTCATAGGGAATAGGGGATTTAAAATTTAAATGATTGATAATTAAGTGCTTGACATGTTTAGGAGTTTAGCTGCAAACCGTGTGCAAAAATTTCAAAGTGGAGGAATTTTTAATTATAATTCTAGTTCCATGTTCCATGTTCCATGAATAATAATATAATAATAATTATTATTACTATTATTATTTTTGTGGGATAATTTTCAAATTGCAAATAAAATAAAGAGGTTTTCATATATCATTACCATGCCATTGTCGAATACGTACCTGCATATACGTACCTACATTGTCGAATTCTTAGAGTACATATAACATAGAGAGAGGATCGAACATAATTAACCGATCCTGGGAGTTCACAAATGAAAATAGAAGAAAGAT
>JABASP010003750.1:0-12695 GCA_019776565.1 Sminthurinus signatus
CCATTAGAGTGTAAGTATTTTTCCATTCGCGTAGTCAACGTTTTTTTTTTTGGCACATGTGGGATTTCATCATGAAACCGCTAATTTCGAAAGGAAATGTGTCTCGGCAAAATAATTGTCCTCCTAATCCTAGTTAAAAAATATAAAGACGAGAGTATATACTTTAGTTTTTGGTGGTACTATTATTGTTAAAAAACTAAATACAAAGTTTAGTAATCTAAGTATTTTATTAAAAGTTATGAATATCTAATTAATTCAGTGTGTGTGTATATACTCTTTTACTTGTACTGTGCGAAAAGAAGATTTTACGTGATCTACGTATAATAATAATACATTATATTATACACCCAACTTGAAAAAAAGTTAACTATTGTTTTTTTTTTACTAATTGTAATTGTTCACAAATTACCTCATTAAAATGTTTACCTCACGTCTTTTCACAGCAAGTGCAAGAGTCAGTAGACTACATGTAAGTGTGTTTTTTAATCAAATTTTCTATAATATACTCCCATTTTTTCGTCTCATATCCATGTACTGACGTAATAAAGATAATTTTAAATATATTATACTCATATTATAATTCCTCCGTTTTAAGTATACATGTATAAAAATTTGGAAAAAATCCAAACAAGCTCATGTCATTTCAAGACCTTGTTCCATGTTTTATATTATATGCATTTTTAATACATTTTAGATGTAGTTCTTGATGTGTGGAAATACAATATATATATTATTGAATTTTAATGTAATAATATGATTTATAATAATGAACTTTTTTTCCTTTTATTATTATACAGTTACGAACTTATGCCAATCCAGCGAATAAGGGTGGCTTCTTTAGTAAGATTGCAGATAATCTTCGTCAAGAATTGTCAAAGAATAAGGAAATGAAAGAGAGTATTGCTAAATTTAGGGAAGAGACACAAAAATTAGAACAAACTGATGCATTAAAACAAGCTAGAAGAAAATTTGAAATAGTAGAATCAGAAGCAACTAAAGGATCCGAAGTTTTAAAAGAAACTTTAGGAACTGTAAAAGGGAAATTTCAGGAAACATTAAAAGAAGCTGGTCAATCTGACCTTGCCAAAAAAGCAAGTAAGTAAAAAATAAAAAAAAATAAAGGAAAGAAGAAGATGACTATAAAATAATAATAACTGTTTTTTTTATTACTACCCACATGATGTTCGTTTTGTTAAACTTTCATTTTTAATCAATTTTTAGGTGAAGTTGGTGGTCAATTAGGTAAACAAGCTCAGCAAGTTGCAGGGTCGGTTGCTGACACAAGTGCTAAATTAGCAAATACTTCAACTTTTAGAGCAATGTCTGGAGCTGCTGCTGTAGTTCGTGAAGAAATTGTGGAAAGTACATATGGTGATAGAATATATAGACCACCAGCACGATTAAGAAAAAGAGTTGAAAATCCAGATAAAATAGATGAACAAGTTATTACACCTAATGAAAGTGCCACTGGCATGGAATTACATAAAGACTCTAAGTAAGTTGACTTTTACTTTTAGTGTATTAAATGATAAATGATACATACACATATAGTACATTACATTTATTGTGTAAAAACTTCTTATTTATAATTATTTATATTATTCATGTTTCTATTTTTATATTCTATATAATATAGGTTTTATCAAAGTTGGGAAAGTTTTAAGGACAATAATCCATATGTAAATAAAATGCTCGATTGGAAAATAAAATATGATGAAAGTGACAATGTTGTAATTAGAGCATCAAGACTTTTAACAAATAAGGTAAAAATAGAAATAATAATAGTAGTTATTATTCAATATAAAAATAACTTAGATGTACTATAATAATAAAAAACTAGAAATTTTCATATATGTTGTAATATTAAATACCGTTTATTTTAATTTCATTAAATATAAAATATAAACTAAACTAACAAAAGAACATTTTTTTTGAAGTAATGATAATAATATTTTATTCTAAAAATCAATTAAAGGTTTCAGATATCATGGGTGGCCTTTTCCAAAGAACAGAACTTTCTGAAGTTTTAACAGGTAAATTGATCATATCATAAATTATTCTTATGACATTATACATGCCATTACGTATAATACCAGTAAAAATTTAAAAAAATGCTTCATTTTTTATAATATTACTTTTTCAGAAATAACTAAACTTGATCCAACCTTTGAAAAAGAAAGCTTCCTCCGTTATTGTGAAAAGGAAATTATACCTAATGTTTTAGAATCAATGTGTAGGCAAGATTTAGAAGTAAGTCCCTCTCAAACCTATTAATAAGTTATGTATTATGTACTATAGGTATTAGGATAACTATATATAATTAAACAACTTATTTGTAAACAAAATTATTGTCAATTATACATCAGTATTCTAATTTTGTTGCTTTCATGTTTTTTTTTCTATACATTTTAAAGATTTTAAAAGATTGGTGCTATGAAACTTCATATGCTGTAATGGCTCATCCAATTGAAGCATGTAAACAGAGAGGATTAAAACTTGACTCAAGAATTTTAGATATTTCTCAAGTAGATCTTGCAATGGGTCGTGTTCTGGAACAAGGCCCAGTTCTAGTCATTACTTTTACAGCTCAAATGGTAATAATAATAAAAATAATTATTATTAAATTTGTTTTATACTTTCTAGTAGTTTTGTAAACTATATTACCATACAAATATTCAGTAAAATCTAAAACTTTTTGTTGTATTCTATAAAATATAATCTAAAATGTTTAATAATAATTATTTTTCATTGAATAAGGTGCAAACCGTTCGGGATGCAGTTGGTAAAATTGTAGAAGGTGATCCAGAAAAAGTACTCCGAGTAAACCATGCATGGGTTTTATGTCGTGATCGAACGGAATTGAATCCACAAGCTGCTTGGCGACTTTTAGAATTTTCAGCTTCAGCATCTGAACAATTAGTATAATAGTTTATATTTTTAATTAAAGTGAAGAAGCTATTCCAAGTTGTGGTGTTTTGTTCTTCGTATTCATCTACCAGACAGAAACTTATATATTATTATACAATAAAGAATACAGAACCAGAAGAAGAAGATGAACCTCAAGATGAACAAAACTATAAAAGCTACAATGTGTTCATTATAACAAGCTTCTCTGTACTTGTGACGGACTCCTCATCTGAATTAAGAATAACCATAATGTTTTATACATTAGAATTATTATACTTTCAACAAAAAATGTCAGTCTATCAAGTCTACAACAAAAATACGCACCTTTAACAACAACAACAACCAACCAAGTAATAAACGTTTTTCTTTTCTTCTTTTTTTCTACAAAAAACTTAAGATTTTGATTACAAATTACAATATATACGATGTGTACGTATATTAAGTAATCATTGTTTTTTTTTTTATAAAAAATAACTTCCTGTCATCTGTTTTATTTTTATTTTTTGGTTTATGCATTATTGTTATGCTCAACCGAGTCCACAATTTAACAATGCGTATAATAATAATAACCTACATTAATGTGCAGTGTATACGTTAAGTTTCACTTCTCAAAAAGTATTGATAATATAAAAAGTGCTTCGTTTCGTTTACATTGAACTGTGGTGTATATGTATAGTGTACGTACATACACTCAAAGAAAAAGACTCCCAAAATGACGTGCAAAAATACTTATAGCTTGTTTTTGTTTGCAGACCATTAAATAATATTATTAAGAATTTTATTTAAAATACGGTGAATTTTCGGTGAATGCTTTTATGGCATAATATATTATATTATGTATAATAGTACTATTTTTCGTACTCTAAACTCTAAATCAAAATGAAGAACCTATAATAATATGTAATAATAATAATAATTATTATTAATTATTAGTAAAATCTTATTACATACTTTTGTTGTGGTTTTAGTCTGCTACAATGAAACGTTATTTGTTAGAAAATGTTCCATAAGTCCGGTTTACTATTATTGTTGTTAATATTTGCCGGTGACAAATTTGGTAATACAATGTGTCATTTGATGTTATTCAACAAAAAGATTTTTATTTTCAATTCGGAATTATTACAACATACATAATCACATTGTTTAATAATAAATTAGAAAAGAACAATAAAAAATCAAAGATATTATTGTTAGAACTTAATCAGTGTTATATAGATTCACGTTTGCGTATATTATACTAACGCTTATTAATTCTGTTAATCGTTAATCATAAACCATAAACCATAAAACGTTAAACTTTAGCATTATTTTATAGAAAAGTTAAACACATAAAAATATTGAAATTATTATTACTATACAGTATCCAATCTATAATTTTGGTGGTTTCGTAAATTTTCCATCTCTTCAATTATTTTTGATACAACTCGTTGTGCTTCCTCATGAGACTTGATAATACTATCGTCTCCTCCAAAAATAATCAAATAGTTACCTGCAAAGCTTAAACCGGAAACATAAATACCTAGAAATTAGAGATATTCAAATTTTTAGATCAAATAGTTGTTACATAATACATAATACGTTTGAATCTTTTTAATATATGGATCTCAGAATAAACAAAAAACCTTGTAGATGAATGCGATTCATTAAAAATCCGAGGGAAATAATAGGTTCTCCAGTTAAAGTCAGCATTTTTTCAGGGCCTGGAAACAATGACATTATACCCGTTCCAGCACTAGTTTTCCGCATAAAGCGAATAAAACTTTGAAAACATGCTCCAAGCCAAGTTTGTAAGTATAATGTACATACATAAGGCATGAAAGATTGTTTTGCTGTTTTTATTTCCTTCTCTATTGCTGCAAGTCTTTCAGCAGTACTTGGAAGACCAAGTGGCAATTTAAAAAATTGTGCTGTTCTGTGAATAATTATAGAAAGTAAATGATATTCTTCTTCTTATTCTTCATTTGTCATTTGAAACGTTATATAATATAGTATTGTTATTAACATGCCTGTATATTTGTTTACCATTTACTTGTTTTTTATCCTCAATACTGGAATACTTACATGTGGTTCACGAGTTTATTATGAGGATGACCTGGTACAGGCATCGGCTAGTTTAAAGATTTTGAAAAAAAAAACTACATTTAATATTTTAAATATTATGTTGTTGGAGTTTTTACTGAAAGTGTATATATTATTATAGTTGGAAATTTATTTTTACCATTCCCATGTTAATTCTTTTAGGTATCGACATTTTATTTTCAAGCATATAATTTCGAAATCCTCCAGTAATAGCAGCAACTACTGTTGCACTGAACGATACTCCAATGGAATTCTTCACTTCTTTTATGTATTCTACTGAGATGGGTTTGCTACACGCAAAGTTAGACTTTCGTATTTGTTTTGTATTTTTAAGAACCCAGGGATTGTCATCAAAATAAGTCCATCCTACCGGCATGATAATTGGTATGGATATAAAAGGATAAAAAAGTATAAGGAGAAATCGCTTCCATTGTGAAGTCTTCTGCTCCCATTGTTTTGGAACTTTAAATAGTTGTCCTTTGTTAATTTGAAGGAGGAGTCGGATAGATGAAAAACCATCAGCTAATGTATGATGAAATCTGCATGGAAATCATTATAGATGTATTTATTACAGTTTTTTTTTAAAATTTCATTCATTTTTCAAAGTAGATTTATGAGTTATGAATATAAAATTGTATAATATTGTGTATGTACCTGAATATAATTGCAGTTTGTTCACAATTTTCATAATTTTCATTGCCCTTCATTTTTGATGCATGACTCTGAGCATTTGGCAGAACAAGTATTTCCCATGGACTTTTGTTTTTCATGTACGGTTTAGTGAGTAGTTCATTGCCTAATTTCATCAGTTCATTTTCAGTGAATTTCTTTTCGGAATTGAAATTGTGAGCACCTTCATATAGTTTAACATGATTGGAAATATGGAAATTTTCATCAGTTTTCCAAAATGCGAAACCCAACCAATGTGAAACATATTGAGTTAACTCGGGATAGTATAATTTTCCATTGTGATTACGAAACTGAATAATCTTTTCTGTAATTAATTTTTGATAGTCCTGTACTTGAACATGACGAGCTTCAAAAAAGAATGTGAGCACAGTATAACTTGGATTAGTATAAATATGATCGGAAGCTGCACATGCAGAAAATCCTGATATCATATGATGTATAAAACCCTGGTTGTATCCTAAAAGATTTATTTTATTTAAAAGTAGTACAAGTACTCGAATAATGTACATTGGTAGTAAAAGTAAAATGACAATCAAAGGAACAACACATTCTGTCAGAATGATTCCAAATAATATCAAAGTCCATTTTAATATTGATTTGCAAATTTCACAAACTTTCATACTTTAAAAAAAAACAACAAATATTATATTATGTTTTCTAGTTTCAAATAAAATAACTGTCACAATTCACAAATCACAGATATATACGTAATACGTAAGCAATGCACGACTCAAAAACTTTTGTGTACCTATAAGCTATATTAGCACGAATCTGACATCTGACACTTTATTATTATTCACAACAATTAAAAAAAAAACCTGAAACATGCGTAGTTATTTCCTAAGCAAAACTATAAAAACAATGATTTTCTTTTGTCCTTTGATCTTTGATGTGCAACAGTGGTGTTTTTAATGGGAAGAAATGAGTTATTATTGTGTTTTTGTGTTTTGTACTACATACTACATACTGATTGCAGTTGTCATTGCGTTGATTCGTCGTCAATCAATGATTTTATCTCTAATCTCTCTCTCTCTTTAAATCATTGTGATGAAAATATCGTATATATATGTTTTATAGCTTTTTACCATATTATTAGTTTAAAAGTTTGTGATTAAAAGCTTTGATTACAAGTCAAAAAACTATGCAATAGTACTTATTCTTTGGTTGGAAAGCAAATACATGATTTTTGTTCTCATACTATTTCTAATACTAGCCGACAAAGCAAGTAGTTTTTATGCTGCAATATAAAATGCTTTTGTAGTATGGAAGGAAAACAAGAAAAGAAAGCACTTGTGTTTTGGAGTTTGTAAACTTTTTTTATTTACTATACCGGCATGTTTTTACATGAATAATTTAATCCCATTGTGAGTAGTATAAGTAGAAATAAGCAAAATGTCACAAATTATACAAAAATTTGTGTATTAGGAGAAACGGATTGAAGAACTTTTTATGAAACACATACAAATACATTATTATTTATTATGTATAAAAAAAGGTTGATAAAATAGTGGTGTTTAGTGTTTGTTTTGGTTAAATATACAAAATGATGATCAATAATGTATTGATGAATTGAAGATGCAGATGATAATATAGCTGTGAGCTTTGGAAAAACATAAGAGTTTCATGCCATTTCCTTGGTCAAAATATCGAATTCTTCCTCAAATTTGGCAGCGAACTTTTTGAGAGCTTCCTTGTTTGGTATTACACTCTCGTCTACTCCCATAAAAATCCGCAAGTATCCAGCATAACTCACACCACTGATCATTATAACTAGAGATTTCCAAAATGAAACAAAACATTTTCATTATTCATTATTACTAGTACATCAAATATGGTTTTGTATGTATGTACAAAAGATATCAAAAGATAAATTTTATGTCTGCCATAAAATTCGTATATATGCACCTTGACCCGCAATAGCGAAATCTAACACAGCTCCAAGTGACAATATAGGTTCTCCAGTCATATATGTTAGACCATCAGGTGGTCCAGGAAATATTGAGAGGGATGCTGTGCCCATTCCGACTTTTCTGAGTTGTTTGATAACAGCAGTTAACATGGAACCAAGATATATTTGTCCAAACATTCCAATCATTCTGGCGGCTAATGATCTTCGAACTCTCACAATATCCCTTTCAACTGCCTGTAGTCTTTTTACAGGATTTGCAATACCCGTAGGTAACTTTAAGAAACCACCAGTAACATGATTTGTTAATTTATCGGGTCGTCCAGGAATGGGCAATGGAACACCCACGTGACAATGTTTGGGTACTATCGTCTTTGTTTCTATCATATAATTACGAATGGCTGCTGTGAATGCTGCAAAAAGTACAGAATGGAAAGAAACATCTAAACTATTTTTAATTGTTTTGATCCTTTCCACTGGAATTGGACGAGTGTAGACATGATTAACAATATTTGTTGGTGTCTTTGCTTTTTTTATCCATTCATTATTATCAGCACATTTATGTCCTTCTGGAATCATGACAGCCGAGGACACAAATGGGTAGAGAATCATACAAACAATTTTTTTCCACATTGGAAATTTAAAACTTGCTTTTGGATCTTCAAACCAACGACCAGTAGAAACATTTGAAAGCAACTAAAAATATAAAAATAACAGAAAAAAAGGTTTTCAGATTCATTAATAATTAATATGAAATTTCTTCATCTTTGAAATCTGTAGTATGATAATAATTATTGTCAAACCTGTGTAATTGCAAAGCCATCAGCAAGAGCTAAAAAAATGTAACAATGTTTAAATTTTGTAGGCTTTATTTTATAGTATAGAAAACACAAAATAGAACTTTCGATATTACCGAAATATAAAGCACTTTTACCGAGAATATTTAGTAATAATAAAACGTACCATGATGATATCGTATAAAAACCAAAGTTTGTTCACCATCCACTTTTTCGTAGATATGATGCATACTCGTTTTTGCATTGTACACGAGTAAAATTTCCCAAGGACTTTGACGAGGATTAAATGGTTTTTTCAATAGACGATGTCCAATTCTAGAAACAAAGTCCTCATCCAAAATTTCATTTTCACTCATTTTCCATGGACTCTCAAACATTTTGACGTGATTACTAATGTCAAAGTCTTTGTCTTGTTCCCAAAAGTTGAAACCACCCCACGGACTCACAAATTGTCGTAATTCTGGATATTTCAACTTTCCATTAGATAGTCGAACATTGATAACTTTGTCCATCCACAATTTCTGATGTTTTTTGAGATCAAGTCGACCCAGAGTGAAATTGTAAAGGAGGATTGTATATGTTGGTCGAGTGAGTATCTCATCCGAACCATTTATTGCAGACAAACCAGATAGAATTTCACCAAAATCCGATTTAAAAAGTTTACTGGCACATTTCACTATGTATCTGTAGATGTACATGGGAAGAACAACAACACAAGCGGGTGTAATCACTTCTACAATTAGGATAATTATCGTGAAAAATATCCATTTCAGTACAGTCAGTAGGAAATCGAGAAGTTTCATCTTCTCCTTTCTGTTATTGTAGTTTGTAGCTTGTTCATTTATTTCTTTTTTGGGTTTAATCCAGTTTCATTTTACTCATTGTAGTAAGAAATTTAAGAAAGTATGTGGTAATAAGGAAACCCCAGTTTTAGCCTAGTAGAACTACACCAACTGTCTTAATCATGACATTGTAATGTATTTAATAATAATGAGTAGGTGTAATATTTCTATGACCTAAAAAATGTTTCATTGACGTATTTTTTTTTAGACGAGGTAACGGTCAACCGGTGAAATAAAAGCTTCTTGTTTCATTTCCATTTCATTTTGTCTCATGCGGATCTCATCAAAGAACTTTATGTATAGTAATAATAGATAACAAATCTTTCTCATCGAGAGCGTAAACTATGAAATATGTAATGTAGATAGAAAATGTACATTGTACATAAATAAAAATCCATTCATTTCATTTTTGTCTAGTTTTCCCTTAAGACAAAAGAGAATACGCCGAACAGTAATAACTTTATTATATAAAATATTTTCCGTAATTTCTAACATTTTTTAGTCAGTAACACGTCATACGTGAAACATTTGAGACAACGTCATTTACAAGTACATTTTATGTATTCCACTGTCATTCACTATCTATACTTGGAATTTGAAATATTATGAGAAAATATTAATATTTATAGCATTTATAATTTATACACATTGTACAAGCTTTTTACTGGGCTCGGAATCCTTTTGTCATCTTGGATGCATTCTATACCCTCTGTACATCATTATTATTGCTATTGTAGATACCTACTAACTAGATGCTAGATGTGCAGTGTTGATGTGTATGCCCATGAAAACAAATCAGAAAAAAACAGACATAAATGGCCATTGATGAATGTTTGAAAAACTCTAGTGTAAATTAGCGGATTGTTTGAATATTATAGTACTTTTCGTTTATTTTCTCATTGTTTTCTTTATACATATAACATAATATAATAACAATAATAATAACAACAAAGTAATCTTGTTTTTTTTTTTACACATAACACAATGGTCTCAAGCTACAAAAGCTACAAAAGAATCTTCACTCTTCACGTTAGGCAAAAATAGAAGTTGTTGTACGTTGTATCAAAGTAAAAAGGTCAAAAACTTTCTTGTGTATTTTGCATTTTGCATACCCCTTCTTTAAGCATTAATAATAATATAAAGACTTTATAATTTACAATTTGTACTTCAAATATATTATGTGTGTACGTATAATATGTAGAGTTTATTGTCATATTTGTACACACTGAACAGTCACATACTTTTGAAAATATTTTTTAGCTGCATCCATTAAATAGGAAATATAGTTTCCATATTATAATATGAATATTATTATCAAGTATAAAGTTATACAATATATGATATTTTTTTAAATATGACTTTGTTTGTCGTCTTGATTCTTGATTCTTGATGTTGTTGGTTGTTATCCTTTTCTCCTTGTTTATTTTCTTCTAAGAACAGTTTTTGAGTTGACAGTCCTCTTCTCCAGTACAAAGGCTACAAATGTTGTCTGCCGGTATATCGTAGAAAGATCTGGCTTTCCTAGTAGGATCATAATAGTCGTATACAGTGACATAGGTCTTTACTTTCTTGGCTATTTTGAAGACTCGGTTGGCCAAAAGCTCGAGACAAGTTGTAGGGGCCTCCTCAATTGAGTCTAAATAGATTTCTAGACGAGAGTCCATATTCTCAGTATCATATCTTCGGAAGTTTGGAACTCCATTCAAATACTCATCCAGAGACTCCTTGTCTACAGCGTAGCCGGATGGTAAATTAATTTCGACAATAGCCATATTTGATGCATTTCCTTTAAGGAAGGCAGTGCATACTTTGAGCCACAAACTCGAGTGTTTTTCTTTCACCTATTCAAATTTCAAAGGGCAAAACAAAAAATTTTAATTAGTTAGAACTACTGTTTTCTAAACTGCTGAATACTAAATAATAGTTATTACTATTGTAAATGGTCTGGTTCAGAATTCAGAAACAGTTTTGTTTATAAATGTATGTAAAAAAAAGACTTACTTTAACATCTAGTGAAAAGGCAGGTTCTCGAACTTCAGTCTCAACATGGTAACTCCATGATAATTGAGCCATCACAGTTCCACTTCCAGTGGCTGATAATTCAACTGAGCGAGTTGCTTCAGGTAGGAAAAATTCTTGTAATACAATTGCTGTTGAATTATTCACCTTGATTTTTCTATCCTCATTTTCATATTTTGCCACAATCTATAAACATAGTACACAAAGGAAAAAATGAATAAAAAATAATTTTTTTTTGGTAAATATAATAATTTGTTTAGTATTTTCAACAATCAAAAAAGATATAAAAGTAGTAACAATTTAAATTTAAAAATGATAATATACTTACATCTAAATCTGTACTAGTATCTTTGGTTAATTCTGCAAATTTGGCAAGTGCAGTTAGGCCAACAGCTGTATCCTGAGTTGAAACGAATCCTCCTCTTGAATTCTGTTGTTGAAGTAACCATTTAACAATGGGGAAAGCCTCTGCAGTCTTCCCTCTAGCAATGTAGACGAGAAGGGCATATGCGGTCATTTCAACTGTCACGGGTTTTGTGGTATGTTCCCAAGGATGAGGGATTGGAGTAGGTGGTCTTATAATTTTCCCTGTCGTTGTCGTTGTATTTGTACTTGTAACATTTGAATTGGATTCCGGTTGAACATTAGTCCAGTGTACCAAGTTTCCATCTTCTACACTGAGTCGATTCATAATATCAAAGTATTGGTCCTTGTCCTTGTGGTCTGCCATGTGGAGGGCGTATGTTGTGAGGACGAGTGCATATGGATCCTCAATCCTTGCTCTTCCCTCCTTTTTGTTGTAGCGGGTATTGTTGACGATGAACTTGATGGCACGTTCTATATTAATTGAGTAGTCTGGTGTCTTCAGATTATTTTTATTACGTCCATTAGAATTACTATTAGAATTAGTATTGGGATTAGCATTCTTTTTAAGTTGAGCTCTTTGTGCCTCGATAAAAGCGAGGAGAGCATAAGAAGTAAGAGCCACTCCATTTGAGCTAGAACCACCCTGCATGTCACTATGAATAACTTTCCCATATTCAAAAACTCCACCATTGTCCTCATCCTGTTGTTTTGCAAGGAACTGAAGAGCTTGATCAATGGCCCGGTCATCAATGTTAATGTATGATTTGGCACTGAGGAAGGAGCGAGCCACAAAGGCTGTGAGCCAAGTGGATCCCGTATTTCCATTGGAAGGGCCAAAAGCGGAATAGGAACCATCTGAATGTTTATAAGTCAACTCCCTTTGATATCCAGTCTCGAGATATTTGATAGCTTTACTTTTTATATTGGACCGAAGACTGTGGGAGGATTCCAGATAGTTGAGGATGACAATGTCAGCAACAAAGTTGAGCATATTTTGTTCTCCGCAGCCAGTGGGCATTTGGATGAGTTTATCCAAATTCTCAATGGTTGAGCCGAGGAGGTCAGAAATGACTGTGAGTTTCACCTTAT
>JABASP010003751.1:0-12690 GCA_019776565.1 Sminthurinus signatus
TGTTGAATGTTGCACTTTAGCAGATAGCGCATAGATATAGATAATGGATGGAAACTTACATGTACTGTGTACTGGCAATATCCAATATGAGATTGGAATTCGAAATGGAATGAAAAGGAAAATCACTATGAACTATTCAGCTTGATTTTACATGTATTGTATCAACATCAGCATCAAAACGTGTACATTGTACAATACAACATGAACAAGCAGTCATCAGTGCAAGCAATAGTACTAAATCTTAGGGGTCAATTCACTACATGAATCAATTTTTTGCATGCGGAGGCTTGATCATTGAGTATTGAGTAAAGAATAAGGAATCATTAATCTTCAATATTGAACAGATTATCAAAAGTCCATTTTGCCCGTTGGAATCCCTCAATATCAGATTATTGCAATTGAACATTCTCTTAACTGTACTCCATTCTATAAGAATTTATTTCATACAGAGAATCTACAGTTTATAAACTGTTATAGCTGTTCCAGATTCCAGACAAGATTTCGTTTTGCCTTTTTTATCCAAGTAATACTTTATTTCGTAAAATCCATGTGAAAAACGTTTTCATTGATGTGGTAAAGCAAATTTTATAAGCCTATCAATATAATATAATACTAAAAAAAACAATGGTAGTAGTCAAATGGTTGAATGTTGAATCCAGCTGACAGCTGACTACCAACTCAAGATAAACCGATGAAAAGATATTATAATAGCAATGGCAATAATTTTAATTTCCGCTCCGCAATATGCATTGTGCATGTTTGTGTATTATATGTACGACATTTAAATTATGGTAATGATGATTATTATTAGTATAATAATAAAACGGCATGCTTTCTAGAACTGAAAGTAAAATCCGTTCCTTTATGCAGGTACAAGGATGGTATGTTAAATGTTCTCATTCACTAAAAATACATTAAATGCATATTCATGCATATTGCATATGCTTTGAATTTGAATTCGCCATTCAAAAGACATACCTTTTGAATCTGGCTTTTAATCACACATGTTTTTGTGTTTGGTACATGAGTATTCTTACTTGTACTTAATACTTTATGCATATCATCCATAGAAATAGGAATGTATTGTGCATAATATAATGTACAATTACTTATGAATGAATGAATGAATACTGAAAATACCTATGCATGTATACATATAATTAAATCTAAATTCAATGTGGTTTTATTCAAACCAATATGGCACGATGTGTACATACCAAAGTAAAGCAAATTTTAGTAGTTTTATGAATTGTGAGCAGAGAGAATAGAATATGGGTGGAGGTACACTAAAGTTGGATGTTTTGTTTTGTGTTTTGTGGATACGATTTAATATACTTATTAATAATTCACGCTTAGGAATCACGCATATAAATAAACTTGGGTAATATTCATACTTTATACTTTATACAATTCATACTGTACGCATCTCGAAATATAGTAAATATCTCCTACGTAATATTTAATACAACCTTTATCTCTCTCTTCATCAGTTTCTAAAGTAAAAAGTAACATTTAGAATTCAGAACTAGGAATCAATAATCAGAAAATGTCACTATTTACCAGTTTTAAAAATATGAATGAACTCTGAATTTTCAATCATTAGTAGTTTTTATAAGCATACTGTAAAGGAACTTAAAATGTCTATGTTTAATCTTTGAAGTGGAGACAGAAACGTTTACAGGAAACTAGTGAGGATGACGCCTTGATCATATCTAGCTGAAATGTTTTTCTGTCTAGCCCTTTTATGAGCATCTTCTATCTTCTAACAAGTGATCTATGATGCGCATTCCTTAGTTTCTTCTTCATACTGTGCACTGCGCACTCTTCACTGTCCATTGTTTACTGTTTACTATGTACAAAGTAAAAGTAAATATAAATATAAACAGAAGAAGTTGGATTTGAAAATATTGAAACAGCATAATAAGGCATAACACACATCACATCATGATGATAACACAATAATATTATATGAATGAAAATATAGTATTAGGATGACTATGTGTGAAATATATGTGTAAGAATTAAGAATGTATGTATATAGTACAATATTACAAGTCTAAAAATGCTGACTGTATTTTTATTTTTATTGCTTCCTAGTTGTTGGTCTGAAGAGCGAGAGCACATCAACATCAGCATCAACTGGCAAGATTGTGATTACGTGACAAGGCTGAATGCGGACAACAAGATTAAGATTAAAATTAAAACGAAGCGATCAACTCGACTGTACTCTACTCGACTAACCAACGCAACTTCATCTTTCCTCTTTAGTCTATGCATCAAACCACCAAATCCCAACCCAAACCAAGAACCAAGTAATTACTGGTAGAGAACAAAGGGAAAGAAGCAACAAGTACAACAAGAAGCTTTGAGGATTGAGAATAGAAAATAGAAAAGAAGTCGAGTACAGAATTAAGAACTAAGCCAACGCCAATTAGATGATGATGAAGAAGAAGGAATGATGTGAATTGTGAATTCTATTTTATTTATCATCCCAATCCCTATCAACTTGGATTTTTGATGTTGTAATCCGTCTTGGAACAATAACACCGATTTTCCCCCATTTCAAAAAAATTCCAAATTCCAAAGTATGCTCAAGTCACGTACTACATGATGCATATTGCACAAAATTTAAAACCTTGTTGCGAAATATTAAGTTTGAAGATGTGACAAGGAAGTTCATGTTGCTCCTTCAGAAGAATACACAGAAGAAGAAAAAAGTACGAGGAGAACAATAAAAACAATGAAAATTACCACAGTCCATGTTCTTAAGTAAAAGTCCTCCTACTTAACAAATCCTCATTCATCCAATCTAATCTCATCTCACCTCTTCTTTCTCACTCCCTATTATCATCATCTGTGACTAAAGAATGTGTACGTCATGATCACGGATTACTAATTCAATATGGTCATGTCCTACCCAACAACAACAATTTAGCTTAAATCTTGAATCTTGAATCTCTTCACTTCTGCCCAGATGAAATATGAAATGAATCTTGGAACGGAAAGTAAAAACTAGTTGAAATAGTAATTTCCAAAGAAGATAAACGACAAATGCAAACAACTGTAGGTTCATTCGTGATTCTGTAGCAATCATAATCATTATGAAGTTTATTACCACATGAACAATGAACAAGTGAGACACACGGAAACCTATCTTGAATTCAAATTATCTACAGGAAGAACAAATACATATAGTAATAATAATAATAATATACTTCATTTGCACGCAGGAAAGTGATCGTGCTATCTTTTACCGTGTCTACAGTCGACATAATATACATGTATAATTGATGATATGAATGCATAGTGTGCAAGTGTCACATGTGTCTACAGTCTACGACAAATGACTACAAATTTTGAGGAATAAATTACTATTTTCATTTAAATCGAATCAACATTAAGATTTTTACAAAGACAAGAGATTCGTGAAGAGTTCAACGGATAATCTTTAATCTATAATCGATTCACTTCTCACTCAAACATTGTAAATCAAGTGAAAAACAAGAGGAATATTTATGAACTTGGAATTTAAAGTTTTGAGCAAGTGCAGAGTGCAGTGATTTACTTTACATTTAAAAAAGTATCTACATAAAAAAAAGAGAGAAATAAACATTCTTTTAGTGTGTCTAGGGTTTAGAGGATCGGTTTGTTTTTTTCTCACTGTCACGGGAAAATCATGTGATAAATCTAAAATAAAAAAAAGTGAAAAGTGAAATTTCCCGTTGATCACTGATTACTAAAAGTTCAAGTTTTTAATCAAGGTGGAGAAACAAAAAAAAAAGTTATGTTAATTTTCCGTTTCTTCATGTGAAATGTGAAACAACTATAACAACTGGTATCTGTCTTTTTATCATCACAACAATCCAAACTGTATGTCAGTCTGAAAGGATGATACAGTTCTAAGAAAAGAGAATGACCGTGTAAAAGTGTGTACATCTATTGGGAAGTCAATATTCAATTTATAATGGTCTCATGAGTCATGACTCATTTGAATTTCAATTTCAACGACAATCTCAAGCTTATCAACAAAGAGAAGAAACAAAAGAAATCCCTATTGTTGGAAAATTGGAGTTGGAATGTGCGAGTTTCTAACCTACCTCCATCTCACCAGTCTCTTTTTTTTCTCACAATAAAGAATAAAGAGTGAAAAAGGGAAGTGTCGTTGTACCTTTTTTGTGAAAAAGTGAAAAACTTACTTCAAAACATATAAAATGTTCATAAAATGTACGGAAATTCGTACAAGGAATAAATAAAAAGCGGATTGAAAACTGTCCATAATGTCTAATTTTAGTGTTATCCGCTCGTCTATTCAGAATACTTAGACAGATGACAAACTCTCGAAGTAAAAATGGTCTCAAGTGTCAAGAAAAAGTGATTTTCCAATAAACTGATAAATAATAGGTAGTTTCTATCTATTTGCTACTTTTCCTTCACACTTTTGAACAAGATTGCAGTTACAAACAAATCGACAGTGAAGATGAGGAAGCCAATTTTATTCTTCTGTAAGTCAACCATAGTACCGTATTTTTTTTAATAGTTGTACAAACATACAAAGGTTCTGTTTTTTACTTTTCCTTTACTGGCCACTTGCAACAAATTTAAACGGAATTAATGATACATGTACTGCATATAATCTATAATCTGTAACCTATGCTCTGTGCTCTGAACAAAATGCAGAGAACTATACGTATGTACTATGTTTTATCTTTTATGTACATGCTAATGCATTTTTGGGTGGTGCAAAAATTGAATTCTTGGTTCTTGCGTTGCATTGTGCAAACAAGAGATTATAACTGAAAATTATAGTATACGTTGTTTACACTAAGGATTTATTCTACTAGAGGAACTATAAAATTTAGGAGGTAGTTGGAAATTGAGTTTGTTTGAACTACATGGATTTGTGTTATTGTGGTACAGTGTACAGTGTACAGTGAACAGTCTACTGTTTACAAGAAGATCAGAGAGATTTGTCTTCACTTTTTAATTCAAGCATGAAGAGCTACTTCCTCGAGTGAATATTTTGCAATCTCTTCCAACTTCCAACTTTTTGCTTGTAACAAACCTTTTTGACTAAATGTATAGTGTGTACATGTGAAATTGATTCTCACATTAAAAACTCTAAAACCCAAAATACTGTATACTGTATAATTCAAATTCAAGCAGTAGCTAGTTTCTAGTCTGTAGGCAATAGGTAATGGATGGCAAAAATACAGTAACATTGAAAATATACAGGGAGATATTTGTCTACGATATATCCTACATTTTATGTACCTATTTTGTACATGTACGAAATTAATGCATGCACATTTTTTATTAGCCCAGTCATTCATTTCCGGTCCACCATTACGGTACACACAGGTAGTAAGTAACACACAGAACACAGAATAGTGAGTACAAAGTACAAAGCAAAACCGCACAACAAGGTTTTTCAAAATTTCCAATAAGACACACTGCATCCTGGGAAGATTTAAATTTGACTACTTGACTACTTGACACATTCATCATACATCTCATACTTGCCTTACTTGTTAAATTTGGTACTTTGTTAATAATATGGTAAAATTTAGGAAAATATACATAGCTGTTTGTATAATCAGTAATCAGACTTGATAACAACAATATAATATGTAATGTTATTTCTACTCTTGTATTTAGTTTAATTTAGCTCAATTTAGCTTAATTCCATCTCCGTTTCAACTTTAAAGTTTAAACATTCCAAATACCAAAATACCAAATTGTAGTGCTCTGTTCTGTTATGAAAAGCCGGTGATTGGATATTGTGTAAGATAAGCATAGATGTACAATTTACGAAAATACTTGGCTTTTATTATTGTGCCTCTTTTCATCTTTTGTTATTTTGTATTTCATGTGCGTGAGAGAAAAAACCATGATTCCGTATCATGTAAAAGCTGTGTAGATAGTTTTTGATATTGGTATGAATTGGGAATTTTCCAATCCATCCAAATTGAATAAGCACGGAATAATGTAGACACACAATATCCAGTACAATTCAGCACAATATAATATAATACAACACACAAAGTTCATCCTTTGTCACTTGTCATTTGTTAGTGCTTATCTGTAGATTGTAGATAGATAGACGGAGGTGACACGAGACAAATATTAAGTAGCAAAAACATTTTGAAATTCTACACATAATACATTTCAACTTTCAACAAAATAAACCATAAAAGCGATTTATGTATTTTTTCTCAAAATTCAGTTAAGTTTTTTCATTTTCCTGTGTTCTATAATAATAGTGAGTATCTGCTAGTTATTACGAGTTAGACTTATGTGCTAAGTGTTAACTATACAATATTATGTGCACTAGATAATTTTAGTAGCTGTAAGATTTTTGAGCATTACGTTTGAAAATGAATGAAATGAACGTACTCACAAAGTAATTAAAATTAAAGTTTATACTCAAATCTCAGATGACTCCTTCATGCACCACACAGTAGTCTTGAATTAGGGTTTTTTTTTCTTTCCGTAGCCGTGCGTGTACCGTGTACCTTGTACTGTGCACTTGGTAGAGGTAATGAATGTTGTATGTGTATCATTGCAGCATGTAGAATGTAGAATGGAGTATTTTTTTATAAAGCTATTAGACTTTTGAGGATTTATTATATAATGAAATTCAGTGGAATTATTTTCTTCCGAGCTAAATGAAGCATTTTTTTGTTAATATTATCCTTCTGTTAAATCTACACACATTGGAGACCATGCAGAGAGCAGAGAAGCCAAGAACTAGATACTAGATACGCTTACATAATCATATAAAATATGGAAAAATATATATTGTACTTTTCTACATCTCACATAACATGTAAGTATAAGCATAAGTATATATAATAAGAGTAATAGTGATGATTGTGACGGTGGATAGCGGTTAACGTAATTTTTCACTTCTTCAGTGCTCGTTGAGAATTGAGACCGCTATGTTTTTTCTCTGACTGCCAAAAAGGACTATATATGGGATATTTAGTATTTAACTCTCAACTGCTCAAAATATCATAATATCAAATATCACGTAACATATAACATATATAATAATAATTACAGGATCATGAAAAATTCCTTTCATAATTTTCCTCTTTTTTTTCTCTAGCAGATTATAACTGTGAAACTCCCACTACTACATCATACGTAATAACTACTAACTACACCGTACAGAGTACATGTCTTATTACTATTATATCTGTTTTACTTTCAAGTTGACTGAACGTCTCACATGTCAAATGAGTATGAGTTGTGATCTTCCATTCATGCTTCAAACTTCAAATGAATGTCGTAACGTTTTGGTGTTTGTCCCTAAATATCAAATGTATATAATATTTAATATTACATCTGTATATTTATCCGTGTTTCACATTTCAAATCCAAGTATTATTTAAGCTCACATGTAGTTTTGTTACGTAAATACTAAGTACTAGGTAGTTACAAGTTACAAGTTGCAAGAGGAAAAGCAGAAGAAGGATGGATGAGATGATAAATTTTAAAAGTATAATAATTATTATCATGGTATTTTGTGTAATTTTGTTTTGCTTTTCATTTTTCACTCGTCTCTTTTTTCATGTAAAAGTATCTATTCTGTATTCATACGGCATACGGCGTATGTCATTTTATCTTTACTAGGAATAATTATTTTTTTCGTCATCTTTACTTTGGTAGCTTCTTGAGAAGGAGCATCATTTGTACACAAATGATAGAGAGTGTAATTTTGTGAGGTTTTTTTTCGGAATCCTCATTCTAAATTCAAAACCTCTTAATTTGAATGCTAAAAAGTTACACAAAATACACAAAAGAGGAATACGTAACTTTTCAAAACTATTCATGTAATTACGTAATACCTGGGATCATTTTCAAAATTCTCCCACTTTTCACATTGACAGTTATACATGTTTGAATAATTACATGTACATGGCATTCATTAATAGCAAAATATAGTATGATAATTATATTCATTTAGGAAAGCAGAGTTGACTTTTTTTCTAATAATATCAGTGTAGTTCTAAAAAATATGAGCACCACGAGTCAAAAGAAAAACATGTGCACTGTACTGACTGTACACAATATAATATATTATGTATGTGTGTCAATCTGAAAACATTCATGGCTTAAATGGAAAGTAATTAAAGTGAATTAATTACTTTTATTCTTCATGAATGAATGGTATATAGACGGATAGTCAGTCATTCATGCCTTGGTTTTTTCACAATCTTTTTATAGAGTTGATGCCTGAGGATTTTAGAAAGTCTTATACATGTACGGTTTTTGCATGTGCATTTGCTACTGGCTGTTTGCGATTTGCGATTACCAGTTACCAGTCATTATTTATTCATTATTCATGCAGTATAATGCTGAAAAACTTAAAACTGACCAAGTAAAAAAAGTGGACTTGAACAGAAAAAAAACCTAGTTAAAGATTAGACGAATAGTCACACCTCATAAATACTTTACATTGTGTCGCAACTCACAACTCGTAACTTACTGAATCAACTGTGACGTTTTTCACACAAGTTTTTATATTAGCCACGAATTTAAAAGGTCCCATGTCGTATAACTTATAAATTATTATAAAGTATGACAAAGTAATACGTATTTCGGATTTTCTGAATACTGAATAGTAAGAAAGGTGCTCATTAGAACTACATATCAATACTTTTTCATACACTAAGCGCCGATTAACTGAAAACTTTAAGCGTGAATTGAGTATTGCGGAATTGTTCTATTATTGTTATTTTATTCGGTTATATGTATTTTAGTAGTTTCCTTCAGCATTCAGTATTTATACTGAAAGAGTCAGTTTGTGATTTATCTTTTATCTTGATCCAATTCCAATTTCCAATAGTTAAAAGTTAAGATTGAAAAGTCAATTATTTTATCACGAGGTTCAGTTGAAACCCATTTTGAGCGTGTACGTAGTACAAACGGATAAGCATGAGGTTACTTATTAAGACTAATAACTAATAGCTGCAAACTAGTGCAAGTAATGTCATTATATTGATGTTTGTGCATTGTACTTCCTTTGTACTTTGTACGTGTATTTGTATTCTTGACCCCTGCTGACTATTTGGAAAATTTTAAGCGTTTGCACGGACTAAACTCCAACTCGCAACTTTATCATTATGTACTATGTACTCTGTGTTTGTGTACCCTGTGTTAATGTTGGTACATGCTATACGTACCTCATAATGAATATTGTCATTAAAAGTCGTCGGTAAAAACTGACTTGAGGCAATCGATCTCACAAAACAGGAACACATAAACACATAATAGATTCCTCTATATGAAACTAGGAAACTCTATGTTAATGACAAAAGCATGAATATGATAAAGTATACTGGTACATATGTATGTTTAGGAAATAGTGTACGTCAAATCGAAATTATGATTATTATTTGATTTATGCTCAATAGAATATGATCTCGTTCTCAGTATTTTCCAAAGTTGTACAGATAAATGATGATTTAAATTGTACAAGTATTTTTAGTTGATAGAATTAATATTTTGTTAATAAAAGTGGCCAGTAAAAAATGCTATAATTTGAATTATTATTATTTGTTTAATTTTGATGTTTCTCTTTAAAAATTCAAGTAGTGAAAATGATGGTTTTTTCTTTGATTTCAGGGCTGTGGCTGGTCTACAGTCTACAGATGATTGCATGGCATGGGATTCTAGTCGTAGCAGCTTCCCAAGTGGGAAGTGCTAGTGCAGAATTACCCCAAACAACAGAAGGCTATGATGGAAGAACTACAGTAAATCCTATTTATCAATATGAAGATGATGGTGGTGGGGATAAATTTTCAGACGTGGATTATGAGGGTGTTACTAATCAACCTGAATCAATATCAAGTTTGAATTCGAATTCAAATTCAAATTCACCTTCTTCTCCAACCACCTCTCCATCCCATCGTCGAACATCTTTTGCTATCGGAGGTCGAAATATAAACTCGGATCCGCCAACAAATTCAAATTCTAATTCCAATGTAAATCGAAATCCCAATAGGAATTTTGGAAATAGAATTCGTGGGATCAATAGTTCACCATATATTGCCAACAGTGTAAACTCCTTTACCTCCTCACCTTCTCCACCTTTTTATACAAGTAGTACTAATTACAATGATGGAACTGTTACCCCACCACTTTTCCGTCCACGTCCCACCTCATCTGTGATATCATATAATCCAAACAACTATAATCGTATGGTGAAACGACGAAAGAACTCTTCTTCAAATTCTACCACACTCACAAATTTAAGTGACGATAATAATAATAATAATAATAGTAATTATAATAATTTTACGAGCAGTAATAATTATACTATACCTAAAATAAGTAGTAGTTATATCAATACCAATAGTAACAGTAATAATGGTAGTGTTTCGCTCAGTCGAACACGCGGAGGTAGTTCATCACAAAAAGAAGTTTTTGTTCCGTTGTCACAGCCTACTAGTCAAACACAGAATGGGATTGGGAATGGCAATGGAAATGGGAATTCTTCAAGTACTTCAAACAATAATAATAATAATAATGGACTCCACAAAGTAATTATACGTAAACGTCCAAAACCCATCACATTGAATGATCCTGTCAATAATAATAACAACAACAACAACTCCCCCGTCCCAACTAATCCTCCAACAACATTTGAGAGCTATACAGAAAATGAATTTGAGCTACAGAATCAAAATAATAATAATAATAATAAAAATAGAGGAGATTCTTCATCATCATCATCATCATTTTCCTTTTCTTCATCTACTAGTCCAACTTTAAGACCACGTCGTATTAAAGGACCTAATGCAAATTCCATATTATACAAAAGTAGTCGACCAGACTATACTTCAAGTTCCAGTTCGGATTCCTCTGAATTTGGTTCTCGTTTTAATCTTCAACCAAGTTCTAGCCCTTCTCCAATTCAAGTTGAAGCTACTCCTTCTCCTCCTCCTCCTTCTTCTTCTCCTTCTAATCTTCATGCTGAGCCCGTGTCCAACGTCCCCGTGTCCTCCCTTTCCTTTGAATATAATCCATCAGTGAGTGAGAAGGATGGGATTTATCGGTTCCACTATTCCGACCCCTCCGTCACCTATTCCTCAAAGAGAGTACATTCTGAAAATTTTGGGGTGAGTCGGGTCACTTATGGACACATGGATGATGGTGCTGAAAATGAGGAGGATGTAGATACTGGTCATGATGAAACTACAACTTTTTCACCTTCTTCTGAAGGATCAACAAATCCTATTAGTAATAGTAATGGATATCAAATAAATATTGATGGATCCGAAGAGGAATTTACAAGCTCTCTCCCTCCCGTTTACCGACAGTACTTTACTAATGAGGAGGGACAGTATCAAAACCAACAGTCTGCTGGTACTACTAATAATCATCTCCATGGAAGAGATGTTCCGGCTGTGAATGGTGATAACAAAAAACAAGCACAAGAGCATGGCTCCATCACCGTCACTGTCACTCATACAGTCACTGCTAATCCATCTCCATCTGTACCTCTGTCCATCCAGTCGACCAAATCCATCCAAAGTCATCAGCATCCAATCGTTGAAACTACCAAATTGGCTGTGGCTGCGGCCAACATCAGTGAGAGTCAACATTCAAATAGTAGTGGTGATGTAGTGAATACAATTCATCAAAATTCAAATCCAAATCAACCTACATTCTCATCAGAAGGAGATGCACCATCTTTGCCCATTAGTAAAGAAGCAAATAGTCATCCAAATACTATTCCAATTGTAGGACAGCAGGATCACTTTAATAATAATAATAATAGCAACAACAACAACAATAATAATAATGCTAATCTTAATCTACATCTTGATCACACACCATCTCATGCCTCGAGTCATGAAGAAAATCTTTTACGTCCTACACCAGCTCTACCTCCAATTCTATCCCCTTCCTCTGCTTCTAATTCTAATTCTAATTCCAATCACCACCAGTCAATTTCTAACAGTGGTAGTTATAATTCCTCGATCCCCGCTGGAAATGTGGCTGAATCAAATACTAATGCCGTCAAAGCAGAGGATGAAGATCATCAACATGCTGGAGGACATAATAATAATAATAATACTAATCATCATAATAGTAGTGAAAATGTATTAAAGAGTCAAGTCACCGTTTCTCCAACTGTCAGTAGTAAAGTTCTCACTTCTGTCTATTTTACAAAGGAGGAGAATCCATATTATACAACGAGTTCTTATTCATATGGATCCACTACTGAATATTCATATCATGGCCCTCATGATCCTGATCATAATCATAATCATGATGAGGAGCATGAGCATGATGGTCACACTCACAGTCCAGACCACTCGGATCATTCAATTGAAGCAGATAATAGTCAAAAGCAACAGGAGCTAAGACCCACAACTTCTAGCTTTTGGGACTCCCTTGGACAAAAATCCGCAGATCTTAAACCCACTTCAAATCAAACAGCTACTTCAACAACAAATAGTTATAGAAAAACTACTGCTGGACCTTCCGGACGAAATAAAACAGTCCCGATCCATCACGACCAGGAGTTGGGATTCTCTACTCCTCAAATTGACACGGAACTCCCACCAAATGGCATCTCAATCAGTGGTAAGGACGTGGATCGCAGTTCCAGTAGTTCCAGTGGACGACAACGACCTACGACTCCAATGCCTGGTGATTCTGAAATTCAAGCACCTG
>JABASP010003752.1:0-12689 GCA_019776565.1 Sminthurinus signatus
CCTGAACCAGCTCCTTATGAAGCTCCAGATATCCCAGATCTTCCACCAGCACCAGAACAAAAGACTTTGGTTTACGTTTTGCTCAAGAAACCCGATGCTACTCCAGCAATCGTCTTGCCCCAAGCTGCTCCAACCAAACCATCCAAACCCGAAGTTTACTTTATCCGATACAAGAGCCCAGAAGCGCCGCAAAACGATTACGGTGCACCAAACCAAGGAGGTCAACCCATCGGAGGAGCTCAACCGCAATCACAGTATGGAGCACCTCAACAATCTGGTTATTAAAGAATCGGAACTGTTAGGAAAGCTACGCCATAAATATCTTCATCACCATCATCACCAATATCAATGTCAAGAAAAACTACTTAATACGTATAACTGTAAACACAAGTCTCGTTTCTCTCCTCCTTTTACTTTCCTCTTGTTTTCTTGTCAACGACTTGTCTCCCTTTGGTTTACATTTATTTATATAAATAGTCTTCTTTTGTCTTTCACTGTTATTGCTAGTTTTTATAGTACATTCCTATTTTTAGGTTTTCCTTCCTTCCTTCTTTCGTTTTCGTACTTCTCAAAAGTATAAAGTATAATCATATACAATATACAAGAAGTACAAAAACAAGTCACTTTGGATCTTATTTTATTTTACCTTAACTATAAAAAAGTCTGACTGTTTTATTTTTTCTATTTTTTTTTAATACTTACTTATATGTACAAAGAGATATATTACATGCATCATATAGATATTTTTTCTTTTGTATGGGTATGGATATAGCTTTACTATATACGACTTTTTCATACTTGTTATGTACTCTGTGTGCACACCTGTACATTGTTTGTGCACATAACTTATTCCTTTAGCATACATACAAATTATATAATAGAGTATGTGACCTGAAAATCTTTACCTTCTTTTTTTTTCTTCTACTCTTCTGTTTTTCTCTTTGTGATTTCACCTTTGAACTTTACAACTTTACCATCTCTTTGTGAGTACCCACGATTCTTGTCAATCTTGTTCTTTATACCTAGTATTATATAATAATGCGTAATTTTTATGCGTATGTGTATGTGCCTACATGCAAAGATAGTTAATATATATATTTTTTTACCTGAACAGAAGAAGAAAAACAAAACAGTCAACGAGGGTATTTTTATACTTTTTTTTTCAATTTTTTATATACAAAAATGAACATGAATTTTGTTTATAATATGAAGTTTTGAAAGTAAAAATAAATAAAAAAATATATTTTTATACAAAAAGTCTATATGAAAATTAATGCGTGTTTTCTGTTGTCTTGTATTTACTACTGATGTAACATTCATTGCTCATGTAACCCATACATTATACATTTACAGCGTGTATCTTGATTTATGCATACTTTGAATCTTGAATGACAATAACTGTTAAATTCAATGTGGTCATTACAAACATTTTGCACCTTTCATTGTCTCATCAATACATGTATGTATGTATAATGTATATGTTTGTACTTTGAAATAAATGGTGAAAAAGCATGCTTTTTGTCAAAGAACGTGTATCTACAAATGCAATTTGTTTATTATATGCAACGTATGCACATGAATGAGTGTGACGTATGCGAAGCAAATACCACATACCAAAAACTGAAGCGTGCAAATTGTAAATGGCAAATGGCAAGACAATTTATTTATTTATTGGATGCATATATGTGTATTATTGTGATTAGTTGAAGATTCTTTATAGTGTTATATAATACATGGTATACTATGCTATATGTTATGCAAAAATCAAATACACATGTAATAACGTAATATACATCTCTCGCATAATAATAAAAAAATCCATAATATCCAATACTCAATACTATTATAACTTTTATACATTCTAATAACATGTTGTTTGTATGGCATGCTTCTTTTTAACAGTGCTGTTTATTGCATGTATAATGTATATTGTGTACAGTGTACAGTGTACAGTGTAGACTGTAGGCCGCTCTTTTGACTCTTGACTCTTGACCAGTATTGACTATACTGTATATTGTACATTGTACACGATACACAATACACGCCACACGACATGGTGTGAATATATGTAAAGAGTACAGATGAGTACAGAGAGGAAGACGAGAATTTGTATTTTATACGTAATGCATAATGTATTTGTAATGTCGTGTGTCTCTTCTTTACATTTATGATGTGAGTCTTCAAAATATACTGCCCATTTCTTTGGCCAGTTTAACTAAGTGGTTTGTGGTTTGTCTACAAGATGTACAATAAGTTGTAAGTGTACATTGTACACTGTACATTGTACATCTATCTCTTTCCATCTTTCTTATGGATACGCGTTTTTTTCTGACCAACTTCCATAAAATACAAGTAATAACTAATAACTATGTCACAGCACAGTCAACATTGATGGACACGCACCGTCCAAGATGAATATTAGACAAGTACCGATTTTTCAACCATCATCTTTTCTTATGTAAAAAAGTTACGTATGTTTTGCATTTGTCCATAACAGACAGGCAGTCAGCCAGCCAGACATTAGACCTGTTTACCAGGACTTATCATATTTTGTCTCAATTACTATTACACAATGAATGTATCACGTGCCGTAAATCCTCTTGAGTCTTTGTCATTTGTAATAGACAGCAGAACAACAAATAAGGAAGATGTAGTCGATACATCTTCTGTCCATTTTGTCTGAATTTAATCGTCATTTACTGATACATATTATTATAGATTATAGATAATAAACCCTCATAAAATAAATGAATCTGATACTTATCTTTTATGTCATTTTCATGTTTTCCTCATTCATTGTTGGTTCTTTTATATTTTGTAACTTTTTGATTATGAGCCTCATAAGATTTTTATACACTGTACAGTTTTCTTCATCTTTCACCAAATTCCAAAAAATAGAAATAATTCATTGAAAAATCAGTCAAAAATGCATTAATGATTAATGTAATTTGTTTTGTTTAATTTTATTCTTCCAATATTTTGCTTTCAATGTTTTTAAATTTCTAAGCTAAATACACCTAATAAAACATGAAAACGTTTTGTATTAGAAATTAGTTATCCATGATCCATAAAATATTTTATTAATTTTATACATTACTGTATGATGTAATAAAATATCAAGCTTACACAGAAAAGCATATAAAGTTTATACAATATAGGTAATAACAATAAAAATAATTGGGGAAAAATCAAAGTCAACGAAAACAAGATGAAAAATGTCAATGTTCAAAGTAACATTGAACTTAAAACTGCATGTGCGTCTTCACTTTGTACATGTTGTCCCCACACGTCGATATGTATTATGAATGTATCTACATACGTGTTGAAATAAATTAGCAGTAAAAATTTAAACTGGTTGGCAGTTAACGTTGACCATTGGCCATTGACCATTGACCATGTTCCTTTGTATTGTGTTGATGTATACGCATAAATATTACTTAAGTATGTACATAATGGATTAAAGTGCATAGCACATTGGACATTATGGACATTTTGTATATATTATATATTGTACATTGTAACTCTAGACTCTAGACTCTTGACTCTACGTACTAACAATAAGCATATTATTATATTATTTGTACAAGAAATATTTTGTATTTTGTCGTCTGTTCAAAATAAATGTAATCATTCTACGTCGTATTATATCTACTAAATATCTGCATAAAGTGGATGGCAATAGGCAATCTAAATGTTTTATTATTCACATGTCAATAATATTTCAAATTTTACCATTTTAATCTTACAAGTAGAATAGATTGTGGATTTTATAATACTATAAATGTGCATTTTTCTTCTTTTTATACTTGTCTTATCTCTTTTACTCTTTTACTCTTTACCTCTTTTGTCATTCTTCTTTTGCCGCTGAGGTAAAGTCAGACAAAGCAAGAGAGAGAGAGAGAAAGAAGATTCACAATATTTACATACTTTATCATTTTACATGCACAAACAATACCCATTTATGTTTATGAATCATCCAACACACCAATATAAAGATAATAATGACATATCTTTGTCAATATTCCATGTATTGCAATTTGCAAACAACAAAATACTTTTTGGCAGTTCAATCGATACTTTTTATTATGCCGTGGGATCATTATTATGATTAATTTTTTTGTGAAATATTAAATACGTATATTCCATATTCTGAGGAAAATCCTTTTGGATGATGATATGAAATGTCGCCAATAATATCAAAATATCTACGTCATTCGGCATATACACTTTCTTAGTACACACTCACACTCACAGTGTACAATGTACAATGCACACATGCATGAAAATGACAACAAAATGTCTTCAAAAACGTTTTGTCCCTATTAACTCTTTTTTTTTCTTTTTGAGCATTCAGTATTCAGGAATTTTTTTTATGTTTCATGACAGTTTTTCAGTCCATGTCATGGGTACCTGCATTTATCTACATATGTTTTGTATTTGGTACTTCTATGGACTATGGACTTTTGATTTGAATAAAGTACCTTCAACACAAAAAAAAGTAAAGGACAATGCTCACAGGTATTTTAATATTCTTTTATCCACCGTCCTCAGACCTCAGTTAAACGTTGCTCAATTATGCAATCATGTAAACAGTAAATAGATGGTAAATACAATAAAATTCTTACCCTTTGTTAAAAAAAAATTGCAAGACAAAAACATGAAATAAATTAAACTGCTGGCGACGTTTAGACGCAAAAGATCAAGATTCAAGAGTCAAGATTCACAAATCGAGACACAAGAATAACAATAATAATATCTAAATACAAATTTTGAATTCCAAAAGCAAAATAAATGATAATCTCTTACTTTAATGTGAATAGTGAATACATTATCATATAGACCTAAAGACATTTAACATTTAAACTTGTAATATCTTTAATGTGTTCTAATGAGATGAAAAGTTTAAAATCTCAATTCCCTCAGCTACTAGTTCTATACTCTGTATACGTTGAGCACATGTAGAGAGGATCGATTCGAAAAAATGATGAAATGATAAAATCATACATGACCGTGGTAAATTTATTTTTGAGATTTAAGATTCTAAAGAGTCTTTCAAATTTCAAAAAAGTTTCAAGTTTCATTCTCAATTCTCATAAATGAAGACAGTGCATAAATAAATAGATGGAAAACCATACACTTTGTGCATTAATTTTGAGAGGGAAAACAATATGTAATAATGATAATAATCAATCATACTTACACACACAAAAACAAAAAAAAATCAATATAGAAAAAGAATTGGCCAATGGGGGAAAATGGCAAATGGCAACATTTAAAACATATACAGATATTACAATGCCGTGATTTGATTATATATAATGATATAGACAGAAAACAGAGATAGAGCAAGTCAAGTCAAGACAAGGGACAAATATATCTGTAAAAACTGTGTGTGGATGTGGATATAATGAACAAACAGAATAAATATTTTTGTTTCATTTGAAATAATGAAATTAACCCAAAATCGAACAATTAAAGCCCAACCTTTTTTACTGATACATGATAATAAGACAGACACCTCAAGCAAAAATGAGATTGCCTAATCCCAAGCATCATCCATCCATCTATCCATCTATTCATTGAATTATTATGATTTCCTTGCATTGAATGATCTACGATCATCATCATCGTCTTTGGTGTGTGAAGTTTATTGAATGAAGTAATAGGTAATCTTTTGTATGTATGTACTTATATTTAATATAGAATATAGACACACGCCTCACCATGAGAAGAAAATTTTGTATCAATAGCATTATTCTTGGTCAGTTCAGGCTCAAAAGTATGCTTACACAAAATACAAACGAAAGAAACATTAGTAATGGTGTGTGAATTTATCAGAACGTAAAGTGTAAATGAGTCTCACCTTTTTAAATATTGGCATTGGTCAAAAACTCAAAACACAATAATATAACTTAATTGCACAAAGTTAAAAAAAGTGAGCTGTTCACAATAAATAGTTCAAAAATAATTGTATTTAGTTTTCAAAGTAAAAAATATTGAATGAGTTCACTCTCATTCGGAGAAAAAGATGCATTATAATTTATAAAGTTACCTTGTCATTCTTTAGAGTTTTCTATATGTTTGCTTTATAAATAAAGAATGCACATATGAAATGTATGAATGTATGGAATCAAAAGTGGAATTTTCAATTACATTTAATGCCCTTTCTCCCCAATCGGAATCTGGTCATAAATAACGGCATGGAGGTACATTACATGTTGCATATTACGATTATGATTACATTCTTTCCTTTTTGGTCATGTCATTACCATTTAATCTTCTACTGTATAGGACACTATAGACTACAGACAGTAGACGCTCATGACACAAACTGCTCATCTTGATAAATATCTGTTAGCTCTATAAACTACATGAATTCTCACCTTTACCAAATTTCACCAAAGTTTGTCATTCATAATATTGTACACTTTGTATGTTGTATAAAATATAAAATACAAAGTATAAAGCACACTTCAAACTGCAGACTGCAGACAAGTATAGATTACAAATTGCAATGTACAAGTTGGAAAAGGGAAAAACAACACATTAATAGAGCAATGAAAAAAATGATGCTTTTCTTGTATCATATTTTTTATTTTTTACATCAACAATCGATAGAGACACGAGTCATCATCAACCATCAACTCAACATGACATTACACTATGAACATGTATCATGAATTATATATTATATGTATGCACTTTTTTACGTGGCAGCACGTAAAAAAAGTTTTATGGATTATGGATTAGTCAATAACTAAGTATTATGAGGATCCCTGTCAATAATCTATTCTGTCCTTATCATTCATGATTATTATTATTACTATTACTGCTTCTACCTGTACTAGCTAAAGAAAAGAACATTTTTTAAAAAAATTATCTTCCCAATACCAATGGCATTGTACATTGTACATGAAGATATTTTATGAGATTGAACTACATTGAAGACATATGAACAAGACAATGAAAAAAAGTACAAGCTCAACATTTAAATTATTTATTCTCTGTTTGTTTGTTTGTTTATTTACATTTGAACATAAATGTCATTATCCAAAATACGAAATACAACACATACATTTAAAATGCAGAGGTGTGACTCTATTATATTGTCATGTTGGCATTGCAGTTTGGAAAAAACTGGTAAAGAACGACCAAATTTTCATCATGATGAAAATGTAAAATTCCTCTGTCATTTAACAAAATGCTAAAAAATTTCATGCTAGGGAAAACATATGAAATACAACGCGATATTTTATTTTTTGTAGATATACACGTGAATAAAAACTCGCATAACGCATACCTAACTGAAGCAGTTGACTTGTGGAAAACAGTAACGTCTAAAATTTTGTTCAAAGGTTTAAGCCATACTTTCAATAAACTTGAATAAACAATAAATTTGAATATTTCATACGCTAAACATCACGTTCTTTCGCACAAACATTTTTATGTGGTTTTACAACTTCGGTTCATTCTTCAACATTTGTTTTTCTCCTGTAATATTGAAATATTGTAATACGTAATGAGAAAATATGCTCCATAAATAACAAGAGTGAATTTCATTCCTTCTACAATTGTATACGTACATGTGTGAGAACATCATCGCTAATTTTCAATAGTTGAAAGGATTACACATGTTTTGGAAACTCTTGAAATGATAATTATTCTTCTGATTGTTATCATTGTAACTATAATAATTTAATACTTTTTTGGGTCAAAAACTTTGCTCTTTGACATTTTAGTGAAACGAATTCTATTCTATTCGAGATTATAATAATATCGTACATAGGTATTTGAGTTACGCAATGAGAGGCAATTCATGTAATATTTTAAACTCTGAGCTGACCTCTCTGAGCCCCAGCGATTTTGTTTGTCCGAAATTCTGAAAATTCAGAATTCATACAGTGGCCAAGAGTAATAGGCAATCACAGTAAAACATACATGCAGTAAGCAGTAACCACATTGTGGACTTGATTCTTGAAAACGGCAACATGTAAAGAATCACACTCATATGCAGATAAACAAAAGAAATTATTGGAAGAGTCTCAGGAATTAGAAGCGTTTTGAGCATCTTTAGTGCCTAATTGACATGAATGAAAAGTTGTAATGTTTGTTTGTTTGTTTCATCCTTTCCTTCAATTTCAGTAGCAATAAATTACTAAATATTGAAATGGAATCAATTGAATTCCAATCGTCGCCAGTGGGGATTGATTGAAAGGGAGATGAAGAGTCAATGTTGATATTTACGTGGAGAATGGACAGTGAGACACAGAGACACACAGAGAGAGAACGCGATGAGAAAGTACAATAATAAAATATGGTATTTAATAAGCACTAAACAGCTTGTATTTTATAGCTTACATCAAGTAAATATTTTGCATGTTATATGTTACAAGTAATGTGTAATGCACACATTATTTGTAAATTGTAAATGAGTGTGTATTTTTCAAATTTGTATTGCACACAGTTTTGACATATTATAAATGATATATATATTCAACAATAAGTAATAAGTAGCAGAGGAAAAAATATTTAAGGGCATGTAAAAGTTGTAAATATTAAACCAAAAAATAAGGGTCGATTTTTTTTCTCTTTCTACTTACTCTCAGATTTCAGATTATGCAAACTTTATCATGTGCATTTTATACATTATGATGATATTCCCCCTGATTATGGATTATAAATGACTTTTGTCTAGTATGTAATAAATAACAATGTAACAACATCTATATAGATACATATGTATAAATTTACAAAGTAAAAGACATGCAAACAGAATGACAATAGTTTGTGCATATAAGAGAATAAAATCTAAAACCACACAGGAACATGATGTGCTGAAAAATAGCTCATCATTGTCTTCATCATCGTCAGTCATCAGTTGCAATAAATTGAAAAGGAAATCGAAATCGAAATTGAAAACAAAATTGAAATCAGATTCTCATCTGATTCAACAATGAAATACTTTTGGAATATATAAAGAGAATAGCTTTAAAAGAGATGGGCAATCAACTTTTAAAAAGGTGAAAATCTATGTATTTCACACATTTACTCATCATCTTTTACTTTTGATTTTTTTAATCCACAATCCACACATCAAATAATATTGAATGTCATTTTAAAAGTTTTCGTGTAGAATCATATAGGATATATTTTATTATGTAGTAACAGAACAACTGTCAAAAAAGGAGTTTTAATTTCTTTTTATTTAATGCATTTCAGTTTTCAGTACAGGAACGTAACATCTCTAATATCTAATATCAAGTATGATATATTGAGAGGATGTGTCTAAATGATGTAAGAGAAATTCTTTTCCTGACATCGCACATTACACTTTACACACATCCTCTAAAATGTATACGAAATAAAAGATAAAAGGCTAATCAGAACATCATTTGAATTGGGAAGCATAGACATAATATATGTACTTTACATTACAGATATATCTATGCATATCACGCATCTGATAATCAAACAACCGGCGTGTGCACAGAAACAAAGAATGCAGAATGAAATGTGCCTGATTTACGGTACATTCACATACATGATTCTGTACAATGTACTATGTACAATGTACAGTCTACACTGTATGCAATACGTCAGATAAAAAAAGTTTTCTCTGCTGATAATTAGCAAGAGAAAAATTAAGACCACCCTCACTCGCTCACTCTCTCTCTCTCTCTCTCCATCTCTATCGCTCTTTCTCTTTTCATCTACCTTTCAGCTCTCCTCAAAATATTTTGACACATTTGATTCCTTATTTTGACAGCATTTTTTTTATTAGAAGGGAAAAAAACTGTAAAAAATGATACTATATGATAACTGATAACCTCTCTGTGAAGGAGTATTAGTATTAGAAATTTTAGGCTGCAGAATACTAAATATTTAAAATATTAAACGTATAGATATATTCGCCTATTTGTAAAGATGAGATATGAACATGATATTATACATTGTACATTTTACATATATTGTGAGTGTTTCACGCTGGGCTCATTAAATGTTATGTTATAGTTCATAGTTGATGTTGATGCTGATGTTGAGACTAGAACAGAAAAGACTTCCTCTTGAATCTTGAAACAAAATATTACTGTGGGTTTTGTAATAGCCAGACTATTTATTAGACAACACAGTTCAGTGTTCAGTTCCTTTTTCCCGTATTCAGTATTCAATATGGTTTATTATGAAAGTTTCCGAATCAATTATTATTATTATTATTAAGATTTTAGATAGCTAAATGTTTGGCTTTTGTTTAGCTTTTGTATAGAAAAGGAGTGTAATATTTTACACTTTATGTGTGCAGAATAAAGGAAGAATGGGTAAATGTTTTAATGAAATATGCTACTTTTGTCATTTATTACATTTCCCCTGTCCTGCGTCCTCTGTAGCTGGTATCAGATTTCAGATTGCAGAGATTTAGATGACGAGATCAAACTTTGTCATAATAATAATAATAATAATAATACTAGTGAACTGAAAGTAAGAGGAAATATTTGACACGAGACACACGAGATATAGATTACACAAATGTAAATGGTAAATGGTGCGAGATGAGGAAAGGGATGAAACGAATTACAATGAGTATAGGATATGTATTTAGGGTAATAAATACGGCAATACGTGTGTATAGTGTATAGTGTACAGATTGTAGACTAAGATGAATTTCATTTCCTTTCGTCATCCTCTCATCTTCATTTTTATCATCTCCTTGATTTGTTTTTGTTCTGTAAAACCAGAAGGATGTAGCATATTTGGACAAAATCATAAAATATTACATGTGTACATTGTGTGTGTGCTATATGTTGTAAATTATAAACCCATATTTATGCAGAATGAGAGAGAGAGAGAAGGATTGATGCCTGACGGCACTCAAATAAAAGACCATTATACACCTCCTCCTCCGATAAATAAATAAACAAGGAGATATTTACCCTATACTTATATTGGTGTTGTACCTTTTACCTTTTACCCCTCTGTCAAGGTGCATCATAGACATAGACAATAATATTATGTAGTCTCTGTACATGTATAGTTGTAGTGTTATTTTCTATACTGTATATGGTATACTATACACATGTGAATTGTGTTTGGCCATTTTTCGCTTTTTCTGCAACAGAAACTTACTTGTATTTTCCCATAAGTATCTATCTATACAATGCCAATGCATGTAAATAACTCCCCTATATGATAACATTTTGTAACATATTGTGTACTATTTTGTACATGTGAGGATAGAGAATCGAGACGCTCTTCTTTTGCTTTAGCTTTTGCTTTCTTGGCACTTGGTCATTTGCTGTGGTTTATAAGCCGAATTCGATTCTTGGAGAAGCACAGTCTTCCACCAGCTCTACTTAATTCTACACCTTCTTCTCTTACTTCTTTTTCTTTTCTCCTTTCTATCTATTTATTCATTATTCTTGCATCGTTCGGCATGAAGGTTTTTATGGTAAGAACAAAAACAAAACAAAAACAAAGCAAAAAGAGAGAAGAATTATTTTTATTTTAAGCCTTACTGAATTAATATTCAAACAAAAAAACGAATTCAAGTGTATTGAAGTGAAAAAAAATTGGAAAAAAATTATCATCTATTCCAATAATTGAATTTCAACTGTGGATATTTAAAAATTTATTTTAAAAAAGTGAAATGTGATACACACTACAAATTTTATTGGAGTTTGGAATTTGGATTGACATGCATTCCATTGATTTTGAAAATCTTTTTTCAAAGATATTTATAAATACTTAGAGAATACACAGATAAAGAGTTCAAAAATTGTGTAGAAAAAACTTAATAGGAATTTTAAGAATAGTTGAAAAAGTTTGAAAATTCAGTGTGCTTAAAAGTGATTATTACAGATATATACTTTTAGTTAATTTTCAGTGAATTTAAAGTTTCGATTTGTGATTTTTTGTGCTAAACAGGTTTTAGTATCCTTCGGGGTACTTGCGGCTGCTCAATATCCAGGAAGCCGGAATCAATATGGACCTCCAGTCTCTGGATTGTCTCTTGCTGAATTCTCTTCCACTTCCTTCGTCAGAGCAAGTCCTCAACAGGGTTATTTTGCTCCCTCCAGAGCAGCCCCTCAACAACAAAGTTATGCTGCTCCACAACAACAACAACAAAGTTATTCCGCACCACAAAGATCGGCTCCTCAACAGCAAAACTACGCCGCACCCGCCAGATCTCAACAAAGTTATGCTGCTCCACAACAACAACAGCAACAAAGTTACGCAGCACCCGCCAGAGCAGCTCCTCAACAACAACAAAGTTATGCCGCTCCAGCTCCAGCCAGATCTAATCAAGGAGGATACAGTAATGCACAAAGTGGTGGATACAATGAAGGACCACAACAACAAAAAGTTCATAAACACGTTTACATTCATGTTGCTCCATCCGAAGGTAATTTTTTTTTTAGCACACTTTGAACTTTTGGTTCTTTTATTTTGGAAAGCTTATCACTGCAAAATACGGTAAATAATCTTGTTCCTTGATTTTATTTATTTTTTCAAATATAGCTCCAGAACCAAAGGCACCAAAAGCCCCAAGAGCTCCACAAATCCCAGAAAAGCATTACAAAATCTTGTTCATCCGAGCTCCTGAACCAGCTCCTTATGAAGCTCCAGATATCCCAGATCTTCCACCAGCACCAGAACAAAAGACTTTGGTTTACGTTTTGCTCAAGAAACCCGAT
>JABASP010003753.1:0-12680 GCA_019776565.1 Sminthurinus signatus
AACTGAAATATTTAGGTTAGCGGCGTTCAAATTGAACAAAAACTATTAATTTGCTTCTGGAATTCCCTTCAAATTTGGGCCCTGTGACCTGGTCAAATGACCCCTTCATCAATTCGGATCGACTCGAAACTTGACCGAAAATCTTATTTTACTGTGTTTAGCATGCTCAAGTTGTAAAAACTTGAGATTTTTACGTTTGGGATATCACGGGTCAGCCTAATCTAGAATCTATAGAATATAGAATCTGGAGTTGAATGCAGAGTGTTGAAGCATAACAAATAACAAGACGATGATAAAGAATCTTGTTTGGCTAATGGCTGACAGCAGCTTATTCAAATCCTCGTCATCATCATCATCATAGTCGCAGTAGTTTGCAGAGCAGTGCAATTTGCGTTGCAATGGAAATGAAAATGAATGAATGAATAAATAAAGAAATGATCGAAGCTGAATGCAGTTGGCTACAAAATGCACAAAAAAATAAATAAATAAATTGGATGTGCAACCAGCAACCAACTTTTGATTTTTTCGTCGTCGTCTTTGTCTTTGTATTTACTGTTGAATGTTGAAGGTTCTTGTTCTTGGCTCTTTTCTTTTTCTGTTTCTTTTCCTTTGCTTGGTTTTCTATGTTGGATTCTCATTCTGTTTCTGGTTCTGGTTGGACAGAGCGAGTAATTGTAAATAGTAAATGGTAAATGGTAACTTGTAAGTGAACTGCTGTAAATCTTTCTTTTGGCACTGCTATTTTTTCCTAAGTCTGGATCCTCAGTGTTTTTAGTATGTACTCTAGTTTAGCTTTAGCTTTAGTGTTAATGGTCTCCCATTTTCATTTTCCTATTCCATTCTCCATTCTCCATGGTCTCTGCACAGCGCACGGTGTACAATTTACAGTGTTGACAGGGAATATAATGAAATATCAAAGGAGCATAATTTATAATGCTCTCAGTGGCCAATATAAATAATGAGAATCCACTATCTTAATTTTTGATCAGTCAACTTGTATTTAAATTTACATTTACATTTACATTTTCATTTACAATTTCATTTGAAGTTTGTAGTTTGGAGTACAAAAAAACAGCAGTGTTTAAATGGCGTATGTATAACATGACTCTTTGTCTGTGTGTTTTTGTTGTTCTACTGCTTGTATTTTGTATTTTGTATTTGTATTTACAAGTTAAAAAGATAGAGTACAAAATACAAAAGCTCTGCAAGTAAATTCCAGGTGGTTCAAAATTCAAAATCCGCATCCGCAGTAGCATTTTCCTTTGCTGCATAAAACATGTAGAATGTAGAATGTGAAATGGCGAATGTAGATTGTAGATTCCATTAACTTGATGTGGAACTGCATAGAAAATAGAAAGAAACAAGAGGGAATTGTACATGTAAAACGTAAACTTGCATACAGCAAGCTGCATACGGTTTTAGTTTTTAATGCAGTGAAACTTACAACTTACAAGAGTGTTGTTTTTTACACGGTTTTGGCGTCACCCGTCTTAAATATTCAATGTAGATTTTCTTTATTCTTTCTTGTTCATTTTATTCACTTGCTCCTGCTCTTGTTCTTGTTCTACTTGAATTTGCTGCAGTTTGTTTTCTCTTGTTTGAAGTTGTGGATCCGGGTTTTATTCCTGCTGCAAAATAAAAACAAGAAGAAGGACAACAACTGTTTCTTTTTTAATCTTTGTTCTATTTACTCAAATACTAAAACAACCAAATGCTCAAATACTCAAATCTCAGATCTGGAGCAGATTTTTCAAAGATTGAAATCAGTAGTGAAGGAAAAAATGTAATGTAAACAAACAAACACGGGCGGAGGGACTCAAAGATTTTTGCATTGCACTGAAACACACAGACATTTTAAAACTGTACTCCCCTCTTTTTTTGATGTAAATGCAGGAAAAAAGCGGACGACCGATGGTCAAAAAGTACATTCAGGAAAAGTATGTAAATTTGGTCAGGAAGATTTTGACCGAGTGGATTTAGTTAATGAAATGTCTCATGTATTTAAAATTTAAATACACTGATTCTAGATTCTAGATTCTAGATGCTATATTGAGAATGAGATTTTCCAACTGATTACAGAAATTCCTTGGAGACTTTTAATAATTAATTAATTTTATATCAGATTTTATAAGGTACATTTTCAGTTTCTGCTTATCATTTGACTCATCCAAAATACAAAGGAATTATCCAACATACTTTTCAATCCGAGAGATGATTAAGAATAAAACCCAAGGAGACAAAAATGTTCCAATTATCCGTGTACTGTATTATTATTTTGGACGCATATTATATAATATTTTATGAAAATATCTGTATAATGGCGTACATACATACTTTCCTCTTCAGTTTGGAAGTTTCCTTTTCCTTGACTTGTCTTGTGTTCTGATTCTGAATTTTGAACATGAATAAGAATTCGTGTACGTCGTAGATCGTAGATAATACGGACTACGAAGTATGGATTTAGTAAACAGTTCAGAGTTCAGAGTAAGCATGAGGAATAAGGAAAAAACTAATTTCAGTAGGTGGAATTTACGATTTTGGGTTTAGAATGTGCAATCTGCACATAACATAACAAATAACAAACACTCTTTGACTTTGAACATCTTTGAACATTGAACACTGAACACTGAGCAGCCTAGTTTTTGCAGCACATGAACGGATCATATTTTAAAAGCAAGTGCTTGTATAATGTCAAATGTAAGTAGAATGTAAAATGTAAAATACATTAACATGAATATGGTGGGAATTTGCAAGTTAAACAGACAACACAGACAACACAGAAAATGAGAGTGTTCTACATTCTACATTTTACACGTTCTTTTTGGCATTCTTTATTCTTGTTTAAAATCTACATTCTTTTCATGTGTCATGTGCAGTAGACTGTCCCATGTGAGCTCAAACGTAAAAGAACCAAGTTTTCACAATTTGCATATGTAAAGGAGAGTGAAATAAGATTTTCTGTCAAGTTTCGAGTCGATTCGATTTGATTAAGCGGTCATTTGACGAGGTCAAAGTGCCCAAATTTGAAGGGAATTTGAAAAAAAATGTCAAGTTTTTGTTCAATTTCAACGCCGCTTTCGCAAATATTCCAGCTGACGATAACCACCGTTTGATCCTATCTGTCTATGATCCAAATGCGGCCTACAACTGGAATTTTCGTTTAAGCGGCGTTGAAATTGAACAAAAACTTGAAATTTTTTTTCAAATTCCCTTCAAATTTGAGCACTTCTACCTCGTCAAATGACCGCTTAATAAAATGGAATCGACTCGAAACTTGACGGAAATTCTAATTTTACTGTGTGCAACACACACAAAATGTAAACTCTTGGGATTTTTGCGTTTGGGCTCACACGGGACAGTCTAATGTCTAATGTGCAGTGTGCATTCATGGAAAATGCATATGATATACAATTTAAATTATGAGGAAAATAAATAACAAAGTCTCATAAAAAGGGTTCTTTCCTTGTTTTCTTTGATCCCACTCAAATTCGGATCGGATTTTCAATGTAAAAATTCTAAAGGGGTAAAAATTACAAGACCTTTTCAAAGTAAAAGTAAAGTAGTTAAAAACTGTCCTATAACTAACCTTAAAAACAGCCAAACATTTACAAATTAAAATTCATCTGCGCAACCCAACTCATCTTACTTCTGCTTTTGAATAATTTCCAGCTTTATGGATAATATTGTTCAAGATTAAGATTACCATGACGATAAAATCATCTGATTAAATCGAGTGTAGAGAATGGAGAATCAAACGATAAGACATGCACTGATTGCCAATTACGAGATAACTTGTTGTAATATTTATCCAGTTTAACTCAGCACCTCATCCCTCATTCCATCTCATATCACATCACATCACATCAAATCAACTTTTCTCTCTTTCTTCTGATTCTCAACTTGTTGTTGGTTTCCCAATGCAAATACAAATACAAATACAAAAGTAGGATTTGTGATGTAGATTGTAGATAGATGGTAGATAATAGATAACCGTCAATTAGGAATCTGATACACATTATCATAATCGCATTATGTGTATTTATTTATTCATCAACTAAACTCTTCTCTGTTCTCTCAATCCAATCCATGGAAATCCAGTCCAGCCCGTCGTCAGTCGTCAGTCGTCAGTCGTGGGCAAATATGTGTTTAGTCAGTGGAGTGAAACAAACCAAGAAACAAACAACCAACAGAGCAAATATGTAATACCTTGTTATTGCTGATAAACCTCTCTGTGGGAAATCTTTTATGCAGATTGAAGATTGTACAACTTACAACATACTTTGTACTTTGTACTTTGATGCATTCCTTCTGCAGTACAGAGTACAGAGCAAAAGTTGTATGATCCAACAGCCAAAGTGAATGACGAGTAGTAGATAAATTAAATAGTAAATAGTAAATACTAAATAGTGAATGCTCTTACTCGTACTCGAGCGAGTAAGTAAATGTTTAAAATATACGCTATGCAAGATGTACAAAGTACAAAATACAAAGTAGAAACGTATGAGAATGATTAATCAGACGCACACCACACACAAGACACAAGACACAAGAATCAGGAATCAAGACGGCGGCGAGCAGCGAGCAGCCAGGAACGTCAAACGTCAAATCCAACTCCAGTCGCCAACTTATTAAATACGTATTATTTATTATTCACAACAGGACAAGAGACAAGAGAAGAGATGAAGAGAGAGAAGAGAAGAGATGAAATGAGATGAGGAATTTGCAACAAGCAGCTCAAGAAGCTCAAGCTCAAGACTCAAGACTCAAGAACAACAGCAAGAATAAACAATGAATAATTTCAAAACGTCAACTCACAAGTCATAAGAAGGAGTCAACTCATTTCATTTGCAAAACGAGACGAGACAAGTCTAGTCAAGAGTCAAGTCAAGTTGAGATTCGAGAGTCGAGAGTCGAGAGTCAAGAGTACATAAAAAATAAAAACAGAGACTAAAAAATACATGGAACATAATACATAATTATCATGAGCATAATATGGCTAAAATTAATTAAGTTGGATTAGATGGAGATTTGTGGGCTGGAAAATAAAGATTGAAATCTAACGAGCAAAAATACACAAATACAATGTGCAAAATGCAAAGCTTGTCTTGTTTTCTTTGGCAAACTCTTCTTCTTTTTCTTCTTCTTCTGTTATCTCACTTCTTGACTCTTGATTCTTGATACTTGATACTTGATTTTAGATTCTTTATTCTTGAGAACATTTTAGCAGACAAATACAAATTATTTATTTAATCTTTAGTCTCACAGGAATTTTGCAACTCGAGCACAAAACACAAAGCTCAAAGCTCAAAGCAGAAAGCTCAAAGGAACGTGAGAGCAAGAGTAAATGAGATGTTTTGACTTTACAATTTCATGCATGTGCTATTTTCTACTTGTACTTGTATTTTGTATTTACTATTTGCACAAATCATCCACTCATTTATCATTGCAAACCTTGCAATTTTTTGGCCATGAACTTGAAACCATTCACAATTGGGAATCAGTTTGCTCAGTACAAACTACAAGCAAACAAAACTCAAACTCCAAACTCAAAATGTACATTGTACATACTTTTTTTAATGATTTCCCCAGTGTTTTTAAATAAATAGACAACTAACATTTTGTGCGGTTTCCAAATTGTTTAAATTCAGGATGTCGGATTTTACAATTAGATGTCGGATTTCGGGTTTAATCTGTGGCCTTGAAAAAATAGCAAGGCTAAATAATAAATAAAGAAAGCGATAGCAAAATATCTCGAGTTTTCAATCTGGAATCGTCAATCGTCAATGTACATGGAAAATGCAGATCCATTTGCTTGCAATTTGGAAGCAGCTGACTGTGTAATGTTTATTGAGGATGCAGATTGCAGATTGCAGATATTTGCATAACATTCCCATTCCCATTGGCATTGCCATTGGTTTGCTTGACTTGAGTTGACTTCATTTGAGCTGGTTTGGTTTGGTTTGGTTTGGGCTGGATCCAGATTCATCCGCCCGGCACGTCTTTTCTAATCTCTAATCTAATCTTGCCTTGTCATTTTAGTCTGGGTAATGTGTAATGTGTCACTGTTTCCATTTTACATTTCACATGTACTGCGACACTAGAAACTAGACTAAAAACTAGACTGCCACTGCTATCGCCAATCGCTGTTTGTGTACTTTTGGATTATATCGTATCCGAGTTTTACCCTTGCCAAAACCAAAGCCAATGGTAAATTTTGAATTGTGGGAAAACTGTGATAAAAATGACACTCTTTCAAAACCAGCACAACCAGAAAACAGAAAGTAGAAACTGGGAATTTTGTTTATATTTATATTTACTGTATCCAACTTGCAACTTTTAGGGGATTTCGGATTTGGGATTGCGGCTGATTCCGATTCTGATTCTGATGGTTTTAAAGTTTATGTTTGTACACTTTTGTTTCTGGCTTTTGTGTCTGATGATAATGTCATTAATTGCAGAGGGCAGAGAACAGGAAAAACAGAAACAGAAGCCAGACAGTGTGGACTGAACTATTCTCTATTCTGAATACAGTTTTATGTAATGTGTAGTGTAAAATGTAGATAATGTTGTAGATTGTTGTAGAGAATCTAAATTACTACAAATCCCAACTTTTTGAATCCCTCAGCTCGCAACTTGGAACTTGGTTTTGGAGCTTGGAGCTTTGGAAAGTCTGAAGCCCACTGTTCACGTTTTGGGTTTTGGATTGCTTCGTTTGTTCATTTGATTCTGTTTCTGATTTTAATTTCATTCTGCATTTTATTACACAGAGTCGCATTCTACTTTTAGTTTGAGCTTGAGCTCAAGTTAAACACACTAACTTTTACTGTAAACCTGGATTTTTTTTTACATTTGATTGTTAATTGTCATTTTCATTTTCATTGTCGCTGAGCTGCCATTCGCATTATGTTTCGTCATTCATTTGAATTTTGAATGTTCTTTTACCTTTTGCCTTTTGCCTTTTGCTTTGTTGACTCTTTTACTTATTCAAATAGATGAAAAGGAAGACGAGTCACGGGGAAACAAAAGAGGAGAAGCGAGTCGAGTCGAATTTAGGCGACTTGAGTAAACTTGAGTAGACGGACGGAATTACAGCTTCAGGATTACGGATTACGGATATTTTCATGCTCATTTCCATTTCCATTTCCATCATCAGACTCTGAGCTCCGAGCTTCAAAAGTCAAAAGTAACAATAACGATAACGATGACAATGACAATGACGATGAAGACAAAGTAGTAAAAGACAAAGACAAAGATAGACAAAAGAAGGATAAAAATACACAAAGTTGACTAGAGCGAATAGATAAATATAGAAATAAGTCTGAATGAGTAAAGAAACAGGGCAGTCTTAAAATAGGAGGAAAATTCTAAATATGGAACAAACGTAGAAATTTACAAAATATTCATCATCAGTCATTCAACTTGAGTAAATACAAAATACTGTGTAACCATCAAAATTATTCACAGAATTCACAACAGTGCAGCAGTGTTCTTATCATTATCATCACAGATCACAGCTGAGAATTAATTCTGTCCTCATCTTCATCTTTCGTTTACATGTCATGCTTAATTCTCATTTCTGTTGCACTGTAGTTCAGGTTTTTGCGGAAAAATCCTTTACCTTTACTTTTACCTTAAATTAAATTTGAGCTTTGAATTCAAATAATTATCTTTTGTTTCTGATGCACCGCAAAATAAGGAAAGAAGCAAGTCTAGTGTGCTTTAATATTCAGGACGAAATCAGAGTAACCAAAAAATTTGAGTGGCGTCAAAATGATGCAATTGAATTTGAACCCAAAATTGAACTTTGGAATTTTGTGACATCTTTTCTCTGAATGTGCTTCTCTTGTGATCAAATCCTGTTATAAAAATACCTTTCATGATTATAAAAACACAACAGACTCAATTTCCATGTCCATCAAGATTTCATGAAACTTTTTAAAAAATTTAAAAGCTACTTACTTTTTTGTCGAAACAAACATTAATAATTAAGTCTTCCAATATCCAATGGCTACATCGTATAAAATAAATGTAAGACATGTAACAGCTGTCAATAGATAAAGTAGATGACTTAATGGACGAGGAATGTGCTTTTGTAAATATTTATCTGTTTACACACATTCCAGTCTCATTTTCATCATTAGGAATTTTAATTCCACATGTTCCACATTTTACATTCAAACATTCAACATTTAAACACAGAGCCAGATTCAAAGTCAGAGTAAATGGATTTTAGCGTATGGTCACTGTCAAAGTCATTTAAAAATGTTAAGAGAGAGAGAGAGAGAGAGAGAGAGAGAGAGAGAGAGAGAGAGAAAAGTTTCATATGCTCATTTTCATTTTCATGTTCAATGTTCATGTACATTTTAATTTCCAGTTGCATGAATGTGGGATGACGCCATAGGGAAATTATGCCAATTTTAATTTCTACTCAGAACTGTATTCAAAGTTGTAAATTCTACACATGATTCTGCTGTTGAAATCTTTCCCTTGAAGATTGTTCATGTATTTGCATAATGTTTTGAATAGATTATGCATTTTAATTCTAGATTCGATTTGTAAAAGTCTGAGCCCTTTCTCATCTCTTTTGTCTCTTTAAATCTATTATCTGTTTAGTAAAACTTAATGAAAAATCCCCTTTATAAAAATGACGCTTGTTGTATGTTGCATGTGATACGGGATTTTTTTGAAAGCTTAAATCACTGCAATTGTTATTGTTATTGTCGCGAGTCAGCTCTGACAAATTGGCAATTAATTAAATGAGAAAATTACACATTACAAATGTAACAAATGCACAATGCACAAGAGAATCAGTGTTTTGTTTATTTATCATTATATAAAGTTCCTGTTCCAAAATGTACAATGTGCAAGAAAAACAAAGCAAAAAAACAAAATGTACTTTATAAATGTGTTTGTTTTAAATTGGACCATTTTTTCAACAACTGCAATGCGAGTGCAGCTGAAAGTGCACCAATTCATATATTCGTGTGCAAATAAACTCCTTTCTGCACACTGTGTATTTATATTCATCAAATTATAACCAAATTTTCTAGTTACATCTGACATTCGACATCCGGTTCTTGTTGCTTTTTGCTTGTTGTCGTAATTTGTAACATGTAATTTGACATCATTTACCGTTGTTTCGTTTATCATTGTACAGTACTTTTGTCTGGCGTCATCTTTATGGTCTTTGTCATTTTGTACTGCTAATTTTACTACGTTTACCTAATTTAATTGTGTGAGTTGATCCATTATTTTAAATTCAGGAAAACAGATGAAATTTTTCATTTCAGCCTTTTTCAGCTTAATCGATTCAATCCCCACTAAAAATCCTAGGCTCGTTACTAATTCTCTAGGTTTTGTCTCTTGCTGATTATTTTTACAAGGAGAAAAAAAAATTCATTTTGTACCTAGTACCTAATTTTTCATGTATTGATTTTGAATTTTGAATTGGACTGGATTTGATGGCGGAAATGAAATGCAAAAATAATTTAGAGCAGGGACAAGCGCGTTTAAAATTTGAGCCACAGTCAAGCTTCGATTATCGATTCTCGAGTCACCATTATTTTTACAGCAAGTGAAGCAGATTACTGCAATAATTGCAGCAATTATACATTAAAAGTAGGGCGACTGCAATTATTTGGAGGTTGTTTGTACCATTTAAACATACTCGAGTAATTTTTAGATACTTTGATGTAAATAGTAAAGAGTGAACAAGAACAAGAACAAACTAGAAAAATTTTAATGAGGAAAAACACTTGCTCAATTCTCAATACTCAATACAAAATTCAACGCAATACAAAGTGCAATGAAATCTGCATCCTCAATTTCTAACAGACATTTACTTTAATTTACATCATTTCATGCTGAATGCTCAATGTTCTCGAAGCGACAAAGTGAACATGGGACACCATTCAACATTAACATTGTAGCTGTAGCTGTTTTCTCCAATTACAAAAATCATTAGAGTCAGCTGTAGTTTGTAGTGTCACCGACAAAACAAAAATAATCATCGCAATTATAAAAGTTTGAATGTAGAATGTCAACCAAGTTTTAAATACTAATTACACATTGACCTACAAATGTCAAAGTTAACTTTACTAGCTTTACTTGTGTCACTTTTATGTCACATGAATTGAAAAGAGAATAGTTGTTGTGGTTCTTTTTATTTTCTACATGATCATTAGACCGTCCCATGTGAGCCCAAACGTAAAAATCCAAAGTTTTGAAATTTCCATGTGTGAAACAAAGTAAAATAAGATTTTCTGTCAAGTTTCGAGACGATCCGACTTGATTAAAAGGCCATTTGACGAGGTCAAAATGCCCAAATGTGAAGGGAATTCGAAAAAAAGTTAAAGTTTTTGTTCAATTTCAACGTCGCTTACCCAAAAATTCCAGGTACAAGTACTTCTATACAACGAAGAACATTACCCCTCTAAAAGATGATTAGTGTACTTGGAATTTTTGTTTAAGCGGCGTTCAAATTGAACAAAAACTTTAGTTTGTATTTTCGAATTCCCTTCAAATTTGGGCACTTTGACCCCCTCAAATGACCCCTTAACCAAGTCGGATCAACTCCAAAATCCTCATAAAATCTTATTTTACTGTGTTTAAAACATACAAATGGTAAAAACTTGTAATTTTTACGCTCGAGCTCACATGGGACATGGGATAGTCTAATGATCATAAAATAATATATTGATATTCAAATTTTATTCATTTATGTTTATAGTTTATAGCAATTGAATTATCATGATAATTCACGGTTATTGAAAATTGAAAAATTGAAACATAATGTCCAAAAGACAAGATGAAATTTAATACGATGTACGTCCTCTAAAAACCAAACCAAACGCCAAACCACAGGAGTTTCTCTATTACAAACATTGGTATTGTCAAATGTTGACAAACAATTGTTGCTCCACTGGATACGGAATTTGGAATTTTAATTGTAATATGAGTACCATCGATAATAGACGCATGATTTCAACGCATAATATGGGCGATGGATGATGAACAAGCGTTTAATTAAACGGAAAAGACGACAGAATAATTACAATTTACAATAGAGCTCAACCGAGCCGATGGAAGATCCAATTTCAAAATTTATTACTTATTACATTCTCCAAGCTCCAAATTCCGAATAATTTCAGATTTGATGCATGTAAATTGTTCATGCCTGTCAAATTTTCAAGGAGCAACATGAATATTGGCAACTTTAATGTTCAATACAGAATACACGCACAGCGCACAGGTATTTCATACTCACAACTCACAACTCAGAATCCACTAATTAAATTATACATGATGAGGATAAGGATCCGGATCAAATTTCACTTGTCCGTCCTCCGTTGTTCTTTGTCAGCTGTCTCTTTTTCTTTGGATACTTTTACAATCAAAATTTCCAATAAAAAGTAGATAAAGACTGCAGTTACCCTGAAGTCAAAAACCGTCTCTATTTTTTATTATCTCCCCGTTATAAAATTTCTTCAATCTGTCAACGGAATCGGTCTTTTGTGGGTACTCGGCACTCTGATGATTTTTCTCGGCTCCAAAATCGCTCAAACAAAAAAGTTTTATGCAGAGTGAAACGTTTTCCGCCCATCTTTAGAAATAAATTTTCACTCTATTTAAGATTTTTTCTGAGCCACTTGGAATTTTTCAAAAATTCCAAAACTTTGCACCATGCAAATACGTACGTGCGGGCAGCTAAATTTAATTTTCTGAGTCATGGACGTTCATTTGACACCCTTCTGAGATGTGTTTTCTCAATAAAATTGCAAAAATTCAACTTTGGGGTGATTTTTGAAGGCGTTCCCTGCTTCGTGTAAATATGTGGAATACTTTTAGTATCGACAACCATATGAATGTATTTTTAGCAAAAGAAATGTTTTGGTTTCACGCAGTCGTTTCGCTACAACCGAGACCTTCATATTTTGCCCCTGTTTTAATTTTATTTATTCAAAGTTTTTGTGTTGCCACGGTTTTGAGCATTGTTTTATTTTGTGATTAAAATGGAACTGTAAATTCTCAAAAACAATTTGCCATTTGTGAATCAGTTGAGGTTCAACTTGGAGCAAAAATGACAGAAAATGTTTGGGAGCTTGACTTTGAAGCTTTTGTTGTTTGTGAAAGTTCGAGAATCAGAAATCATGCAAAGTGAAAATTTTATTAAGAGGACAAACCACGAACTCCTTTTCTGTGCCTTGAAAATAAGAAATTCCGTACTGAACCAAAAATTCAAAGGTCAAAACAATTGTTTCCGTTGCACCAAAAAATTGAAGATTATTCGAGTATCCAAAGGATTTTGTGTTTTTTACACTCTCTTGTTTCTTCTCTTGTCTGCCAAGTCCAGTCCAGTCCCATCCAGTCCATTTCCACAGAATAATTAATGCTGACCAGCAGAAACTATAAAACTATAAACTAGACAACTAAACCACAACAAACCACAGAGAAAATACTAAGAAAACTCATTATTTTATAAAATCAAAACCAAATGCAAAACCAAAATCAAGGAGCCACAAGCCACAACTTTTAATTTTTTAACGAGCACTTTCATATGAATGAATGAATGAATGAATATTTATTTGATATGGGTAGGCACCCTCTCAACTCTTTGAAGATATTTACAACATTTTTACAATAATCAATAAAGTATATACAATAGTAAAAAAGGTATAATA
>JABASP010003754.1:0-12676 GCA_019776565.1 Sminthurinus signatus
ATGATACCTAATTTTTATAAGTGTTCCACAAAAAATCAAAAGCGAAATCGAAAATTAGGCAAAAATTGCTTGTATTTATTTGGCGTACTCTTTCCCATAAGTTTCAAAATGTACTTTGTATTCAAAATTCAAAGGAGACTCCTTTTCAATTCTCAATTTTCAATGTCCGGACAATGAAAGACAGGGATTTAGCTCACTTTTCATTTATTATTATTTATTCCTCCCTCTTTACATATTTTCTAGGTATGTCGTTCAAGTCCTCAAAACTCCAGTTTAAATTCACATTCACATTCATTTGACAAGACGTCATGTTTGTCTTTCTTTGTTCATCTAATTTTGCCTGCTGCTTTTACTAAGCATTTTAATAAGTATAGATGAATAATAATGCACATGCATATGCATAGGAATATTAATATACAAATACTCCACAAAAGTCACCGAGTGTTTAATAAACACGCAACAAATCAGCTCATTTTCTCCATATCCAATATCATAGATCATAGTTTAAATGAAAAACATGCAAGATATTTATTTTTAAGGTAAATCGTAAAAGTATCTTTAAGCGGTCATATAAAGTCAATTGTCAATTGTCAATAATCAATACTCCATATGGGCCTTAAAGTTTGAATTTTGAATTTTCAAAATTTGAATGGACTCTGTCTGACTTTATGATTTCTAGTAGTATTATTTATTACTGACGATTGACAACTGACAATAGTTTACAAACAATCATACTGAATATTGAAAAGATGGACGATGGACGATAAACGGACGGATGTCACTGAATTCAATGAATATTGAATATTGTACATTGTACGTGAAGGAATTTAATATGCATACAAATAAGTAATATGTAATGTGTAATAAGTACTGGATGTACAAAGTACAAAGTACTTTGTATTTTTTGATTTTGAATTTTTGTACGTAGGAGTCAAAAGTTATTTTTCTAATGGACGGTTTTGATGTTTGGTGTTTGGTGTGGAATAAAAGAGAGGATTTTAGATTTTCGTAAGTATAAGCATCACCATATCAGTGTACAGTGTATTCTGTACATATGGGAATCGGAAGGGTATTAAATAGGAGCAGAGGTAATAATAATAATAATAATATTATTGTCATTGTTGAAGGTGTGAAGGGACGGAGGACGGAGTTGTGTTAAAGGCAATAAGGAGAAAAAGGAAAAGTAGTAAAAGAAGTTGACTAAATAGTAAATACTAAATGGTCCTTTCGTTAAAGTTAATACGAGTGTTGTCTCTCTCCGTGTATTTGTCTGGATGGATGGATGGATGGAAAGATGAATGGAGAATGGAAAAGTCGTCGAGTTAAGCTATTTGATCGTTTTATACTCCATACTCTGTGTATTTTCAGTGGGTCCTTTTTAAGTCGAGACGGGACTAGACTGCTTGGCACCAACTTTACCTATAATTCATCACCTTCAACCAACGCCGATCCATACGGATAATACATGATACTTGGATATATCTAATATCTATTACTAATGCCTATAAGTTCAAGTCGGATGTATCCATTGTTCATTCATCTTCTCATTTTCCTCTATTCAGGATTTGTCAATAGTCAATAGCATTAGACTTTAGATTCTAGACTGTAGAATTTGTAATACAGCCGACGTGTATGGAAATAAGTGAGTGAATGAGTGAGTGGAATAAAGAGAATGACTTTGGACTTTGGAGTTTAGAGTGTCTATCAACTATTTAAATATGGAGTGGAGTATATCCAGCACATTGTACATTTTACTTGTATGGAGCACAGGTAAAAATTCTAAATGCTAAACGGTGACTTCTTTGACTTTTCACGACTTCCAAATTCCAACTACCATTATTATGCTAAAGCCTAAAGTTGGCATATGTACTTAAATATAATACATTGATTTTGGGTTTGGTTCCTGTTTTCCGGAACATTTTCCATTTCCATTTTCCTCTCGTCAACTAAGTAAATGGACACTTTGACTTTTCCCAATAAAGTCAAAATGGACCGTGTACTTCCTGCTCACCACTTACCTGAAACCTAAATTCATTCATTCATTCATTCACTCACTCTTGCTCCCTCTTTCTCAACATACAATAGAGAATACCTCCAACGTTGTGTGACCAATAAATATATTAAAATGTACAACAAAATGTATTTCAAAAATACTCATTCATTCAGTCATTCATTTAGTCTAGCTGCTACGAGTAATGTTATATACTCAATTCTCAATATATTTTCCTGAACTATGAACTATGAGCTGTACAGTGTACATCATTATGAATATGAAGAGTGGAAAAGTGACTGTTTATTGGTCGTCAGTCAATTTTTCAATCATGATAATATATTTCAGACAAAACACAAAATACAAAATTTGTCAATAAAATATATATTTCAAATATTCTTTCATAACAATGGCGAATGGCCAATAGCATTCTATAATAGAATTGCTATTCTATCTGTACCTGGTTATTCATTGTTCATGGAGCACAGAGCAACTGCAAAATAAACCGAATTTTGTCAATAATTGTCATGATGATGGACGGACCCAAATTCAAAACTCATAACTCACAATTCACCATAATTCATTGGGTGAAAGTATCATATACGAGAGGAAATAAAAGAACGGATTGTATTGTAAATTGTAAAGTATCAAGGTGTTGTTATTCTTATTTCAAAGGTTTTTAATCTATTTTACTCTTTTTCAAAATGACTAAATGACAGTTGTTAATACACCAAAATATGGAGTCGGAAATCAAAGCGACAAAGTTAGACGATTTTCTTATAGAAATGTCTTCATATTTTCTGAAGATTCATCTAAGCAAGAGAAAAATTTTCAAATGAGCTTTTTCAAAGTTTCTTTCTTCCTACAAATTTTAAAAAATCTGCTCCAAAACCTGTTTGATTTTGGACAAACTTAATTGTAGTTGTTTGGATCTTCTTTTATGACTTGTATTATTCAAGTAAGAGAAAGTATAATTTGAGCTACATATTTTGTACATGATACTAGACACTAGACTGCATGGCTCCAAAATCCAAAATAAAGTAAATATAAAATGGTAATTCATAACTTGTCTAATCCCTTTTGACACTTAGTCACTGGGTTTTCGGTCAATCAAATACCATCAATCATACTTCATACTTCATAGTTCATGCTTCATGCTCCATACTCACGTCTTGCGGCAGGTATTTATTTTTATTTTTATTACTATTATTATTACTCCATCCAGTAACATTATCACTAAATTGAATTGAATGTGGAATATGGAGAAACTTGTCCCCAGAATTCAAAATGTATATGATGTGTTTGTACTATTTACTACAGACTACAGACTACAAACTAGAGAGTAGAGAGTAGAGAGGTGTCCTGTTCAAATAAATTTTTATGGGACTCATGCTGCTAAATGGATGAGTAAGGAGAGTGGGCACTGTACAATTGGAAGTTGGAAGGATAGTTCATGACTAGAAGTAGGTTGTGATGCATTAGCGCGTCCTAGCTGAGAGATTTCCTGTTCATTGTCAATGAATGAACAGAAGAGGACGAGGACGATATCCGGTGTTAGTGTCTTTAACTCTGTTTCCCCAAAGTTACAAACACACAAATACAAATACAAAGTCAGAGTCAGAGTTCATACTACTAATAATACTAATGATAATAATAATACTTTCAGGAAAGTAGTCAAGAATGTACCTGGAAGAAAAATATGTATACAGTACACATTCAAAGAAATGTAGTAAGTAGTAAAATCTGTGAAAACTTGACTTGACCAGACAAAGAGGCTCCAGCTCAAAGCTCAAACTATTTACTATTTCATCATTCATCCACAAATGAGTACATACTTCTATATTTTGTGAGGGAGTTTGTGAACGTACAACTCGGATCTTTCGTCTTTCATTCATAAACAGCAGAGTCAAAAGCCAAGAGTCAAGAGTAAGCTTTACTATGGATAATGTACATAGATGTACATAGTTAGCTCAAAAGTCATAATACGTTTTACTACAACCGCACTACGTACAACGTACAACATACATGAATAAGTATAAGGCTTAAGTATAGTTTTGTATATTGTATAGTAATGTGACAATGTATACTGCATAAATGCAGGGCAAGGACAACAAATTGTTCCAAAGTCAATTTTACTCTCACCTTAATCTCTACTTCTACATAATACACATCTTCAATGCAGCATGAAAGATTTCGGGAACAACAACAACAGAAATAACAACTTTTGACTACATCTAAAAGTCTTATTTGTACTTTGTATTTGGTAAAAGTGAGTAAATTCTCAACATATAGATAAAGTATAAAGTATAAAGTGTACGTGATATAGTACAAAGTACAAAGTTGGGTTTCTATGAACTTTGTTGCATTGAGAACTGAATGAAATTCACCTGGAGTCAAAGGCAGTAGATACGAGATACGAGGACAATAATAATAATGAGAAATGTATATCTGTATAATACACGGAATACGGAATAAAATACAAAGTAAGAGACCCACCGTTTACTACCTTTTATATGGTCATTTAGCTATAAGAAACTGAAGCCCTTCAATCAAGCCGGCCGCTCTTCTTTTCCCTTTCTCCTCGTGACTCAAAACTCAAGACTCAAGACAGAACAACAGGAACAACTTCAATACAATGTACAGTGTATATCTGTATAGTAAATAGTATCTCAAGTTTTGTACAGCAGCTTCTGTATTCTACACTTTTTCTATTATTTTTCAATTGTCATTTTATCTCAAAATGCCGCACATCAAGGAAATTTTTAACTTTATTCGTATAGGTTTTTGTACTTGTTCAAAATATTATTCTAGTTTTAGGAGGGAAAATAATTTATAATTTACTATATTTGTTTCTATACATGTTTGTTGTTTGTTGTGAAATTTCAAAATTTTATTCTTGTCATGAACAAAAATCATTTTTAACGGGGCGTTTTATGGCTTTTGTTATTTATCCCATTTTTTCATTCTTCATTTTTTGTAGGCACATTAAACAGTTAAAAAACTGTGCATTTGGTATTGAAATTGAAGTTTGATAATAATTTATAATTTAGATGACGCTGAAATTTGAAGGACGAGAATTGTTTCTTTGTCCAAACTCCAAACTATAGTGATTTATTTATTTTTATTCCAATAGGAAAGAATAATGAACTAGTAAATAAACATGCATGTTTGGTCTACTTGAAGAAAGGGAAATAGATAATAGACAAAAGCATAGCTCAGGTGATAGGATTAAGGAATGTGATTTCTATCGTATTATATCCAAAATATAAATTGTTAAGCCTTTAATGCACTTTTGTGTCACACGTGTGCAAGTAGCATATACCACCCACATTTGTACACATGTAAGTTGTCAAAACTGGAACTGGAAAATGAGTAAATGAAAATGATACTCAAAATTGTCCATGTGTGGCACAACATGTGTACAAAATATTCTGTGTGTAGTACTCTTTTATTTTTGTACGTATAATTGGATTAGAAAGCTTTTACTCAAACTTACCCTAAATCCACAACTAGTTTAAAACCTTCTTTATTTTTTGTACATATTTAATATTTAAATTTGACTTTCAACTCTGTAGTAAAAACGTAAAATGCGTAACATTAAACATAAAAACCTGTATTATATAAGGTGTTAGTGAAGAAACTTATTTCATAAATAAAACGAATTACATTAAATTTTATCTCTGTCCCTTTCATTTTGTATTTAATATGATCACAAAGTAAAAATGCACTGTCCTTTCATAGTTTGTCGCTGGATTTTCATTCATATACGTTTTAAATTTTGATCACGAAAGACGGAAAAGGAATATGAATAAGAAGAATCAGAAATGCAGTTGTATAGAATCTTGAAGAAAGAAGTAGATCAAGTGTGGGAATTTGAGCCGGTGAATTTTTATGAATGAACGAAAATGAATGAATGCGTAAAGTTGAAAGTAGAATGAAACGGAAGAAGGTGGAGACTTGAAGTATTTACACCTTACACCTTACACAAGAAGAATCCAAGCGGCAACCTCTCTGTACTCTGTACCTCCACATCCACAGTCATAGTCAAAGTCACAGAGCTATTCCGTTCTCCATTCTCCGTATTTTCCTTACATACTTGAGTGACATCATTTTACAACGCATATCCAATATACATGATATAAATACAGATAATACAATATACAATACAGTAGTACATCACATCTTATGTCTTATATTATAGTGAGAGTTCATTCATTCGTAACTTGTACACTACTACGGATAATTCCCAGTTCATTCAAAAGTCAACAGGTAGGGTCAGGTAGAAACTACGTGCATACCTTTAATCTATATACATTTATAGATGAAGGTGCCTCTCTGTCTAGCTTGTCTGTCTCGAATCTTGAAGTTTTCCTTGACTAGAATCCTTCGTCTTCTAGAAATTTCAAGTATAATAACATCTTTGAAGCTGTGTACTGTGTAGTAAAAGTATCAATGACATTCATTCATTCAATCCTCAACGTTGGGAATTCACTGCAAAGTGTTTCTTTCGTGTCCTCTCTTTTTCCTCTATAATTCCTAATATATGTTGGAAATTATGAATGGTTTGTGAAACCCGGCCCTCCTCACGTAAATCCTGTCTTCTGTAGATTAAAATTTTACAAGAATCTTGAAAACATGTAAAAGTAAATTCACAATCTACAAGAATATTTTAGTATCTTTTATCTTTTAGTATCTTGTGTTTTTTTCATAAATATTTATTCCGTTACAAAATGATCATTATTGTACATATATGGGTAATTTGTGAGTTGTACTTTGTACTCTGTAGTTAATTATCATCTTTTTAATAATAATAATACTCTTGGTACAAAATTCCTTCCTGTATTTTTTACTTGTACTTTATTGTACATTGTACACAATGCATTCCTGACATCTGCATCATTAGTCATTAGTCATGATGATCATTATCATTATCATAATAGATAGATTTGACTATTCTGTGTCCTGTATTCTGTATTTTCTACATATGTGCAAGCTTGTGTTTGATCGTTGGTTGTTGGTTGTTAGGAAAATGGAGGTTGATTCCCTTAAAAAACATGGATTATAATGAACATTACAGTTGAGCTTACACTGAACACTGAACACTGAACTGCAGTGCATGTAATAATCATACTATAATAATACTAATAATAATAATCATCGTCATCATTATGACGGTGAGCCGCATCAACATTTTTTTTCATTCAACCCATGACAAAAGCAAACAGAAGAGTCATTTCAATTTGTTGTAACTCCTAACATTTGTATTTTGTATTCACCATGAATGATGAACAATAAAAGGCATAAAGCTTTGGTCCTTTCATCTTTCATACTTTACTCGTTGAAACTAAATACTAAATACTAAATACAATGTGCAGTGTACAGTGTAGCCACAATTTGTAATTTGTACAATGTGCATACGATTGACAATTGACAGTCTTTAAAAAAGGAACTAAATAAATGAATGAAAATAGTGGTGAATAATCTTGTTTGAAAGTTGAAAGCCTTTATTAATATCATGTATTATTATTTTACGCTTCAAGATGAGAGTTGGAGATTGGAGATAAATGATTGAGCATCTCCATTTTTTCTATACAGATGAAAATGAACATTGAACATATAAAATTATTACATTATCTCTTATCTTGTACCAACTTTCCTGCAGTGCAGTATTACATATAATATGATGTGATGTGATGTGAGATATTGACTAGTGAAAAATGAGTATTGAGGATTAAGACTGTACACTTTATACTGTACATGATTGTAATGGTCTATTGTAGATAAAGTATGAGAGTTATCTATAATATTTTTATGATATGCACCTACATTCTACAATACATACTGCGTATCGGCCGGACCTTAGATGTTGGATGTTAGATGTTGGACATTCGAAAAAAGTTTCAACTCTCTTCTCTCTCTTATACAAGTATCTACTGTATTATAACACATAAATAGACATTCACTTACAGTGAGTTATTTCAAAGATAGAGACAGTGAGAGGGGAAAAAAGGTTAATGGTGGATGAAGAGGAAATATTGAATCCACATTGAACACTATATTTTGAGTATTGAGTATTGAGCATTGGGCATTGGGCGTCAAGATAGAAAAAGAGTTTTAGTTTGTGCAATAAAAAACTTGGACATGGACTCTTCTTTTCTTTATGTATTATGTACACAGCATATACATTATACAATATTATTACACATGTATCGAGTATCGAGTATCAATGTCTTTTTTTCTTTTTTGTTGTACTTTGTACTTTGTATTTTATATGGTGGACGATATCAAAATCTTATTATGTAACATCGGATTGTACTTTATACTTTGTAGGACGAGTCATGACCATGATCATGATGACGGATGAGGGAGTGGGATGTCTATTTTCTATAAGATAGTTTCCTGTAGATAGTTTTTCCCTAGTACTGTGTCCGTCTTGATGGCTTTTATTTAGTTGGCTTGGCTTGGCTTGCTTTAGTTTGGTTCTGCAAAGTGTGAAAGAAAAAGAAAAAGAAAGAAACAAATCAAAGAGAAAAATAGAGAAATAGAAATAAAGAAGAAATGGATGCTGGATGGCTCAGAATTTTGTTTCAGATGCGGTACATGAAGTAATGAAGTTCTCATGGAAAACATAGAGAGGAAAAAAAGACAGACCGGCGGCAGGCAGGCAGGCAGGCTCATATAAACGAAATGTCAGATATAGAGAAAGAAAGAGAAGAGAAAGATGGTGAAAATATGAGTGAAAAAAGAATGTTATATTTTCTATTGTGTGTTGGACGTTGGATGTTGGTATATTATAGCTTATGGCTTTACTTGTCAGCGGCTTGGCTTGTCTGTAGTCTGCAGAAACACAGAAACATGGACAGATAGACAGGCACAAAATTTGGTGGAGAAACTATAATTTGCGGTTGGTGAGGTAGTTTGTCGAATGATGATGGTATTTGGATACTGTATACAAATATGCACATACACTTGTAATATAGTATACGGCGACTGTGTCTGAAACTAGAACTCAAAAGCTCATGTTGGAATTGGAACTAAAACTGGGTAGATTTTATTGGAATGTTTTGCTCTGTTGTATTGTGTGGCTGGACCTCAAACTGAAACTCAAACTCAAACTGGACTAGAGTCTAGAGTCATCATCATGATCTCGTCATTTTGCCCTCTCGTGTATATTTTACACTGTACACTGTGGTATTGGTATTATATGTGGATTGTGGAGAGAAAATAGAAAAAAAGGCAGTGAGATTGCTATTGAAGAATATGATGGTGTGATCTTTGCAGAATAAAATCCTATATATGAAGTGGCACAGGTGGAATTAATGATATCTGACTCAGTAGCCGCACTCTCTCTCTCTGCCTCTCTCTCTTTCTCTTGTGCTTCTCCAGTCCCTTTTTTATATTACCCTGGTTTTGGTTTTGGTTGGTTTGGAAAAGGGAAAATGATACCACAAATATCCGTCCATATGTGACCATACAAACTAAGGAACCATTATGACCTAAGTAACTCGCTCTATCATTAAGATTATTGCGGAAAAACTTCCAGCGACCAACCCACATATTTACCATTTCATATCATATAATAAGTATACGTATAAAATATGTATAGAAAATACACGCATACAGTCTGTACATTGTCCAGTCACTCCATGTTACACGCAAATGACACGGTCATGGTTTGTTACAATCTCCATCTTTATAAATACATGGGTTGTGGTTTTGTTTCGGTTCCAGATACTTTCTGGCCGCCCCGCAGAATCCAGTCCAGTCTTATCTATGACATGCTATGTAAGTTGTACTTACTTTGGGCTGTAGTATGTAATTTTGTTTGAATTCTGTAACCCGAGCCAAAAGCTTGGCTCCTCTACCATTATAACGTTTTACATTGTAGATTCTAGATTCTAGCTTGTAGAGTCTCTAGTCTAGAATCAAAACGATGATGCTGGCACATTATTTAATAAATATAAACTTGTATAATATTGTACATACATATGTATGAGTTTCTTTTTTGATAATATTCTTTCATTTCCATTCTTGTAAGTTTCTTTCTTTTTATGCTTTTGTGTGTACATATTTGTGTGTGTGAGTCTCATCTCTCTTGATTTGTCTTCATGTTCTCTTTATTTTTTCACTCAGTTTCTTTTTGGTCTCTGAGCTAACTTTTTTATCCTTGAAAGAGTACCGAGAACCGAGAGGAGCTGGGAATGTTTAGGAGGAAAGGGAAAAGAGAAAAATGAAAAGGGAAAAGAGTAGAGAATAAGCTTTCTTAAAGATTCTTTTGGGAGGAATTGAGCACATTTTTAAAGTCAGAGCGGATTATTCGGCTCTAGGGTAAAAGTCTTTTTTTTCTTAACTCTACATCTTCTTTCTCTTTCTCTCTTTTTTCTTTCTTCTTTTGTTTTTTTCAGTTGTACTACGTACTTTGTACTTCGTAGTTTGGTGGTAGCAGAATAAGAATAAGAATACTCGTATCTGTATTTCCCGCTTCATCATGAGTATAATAGTTTTCTACAAAAGATTAGTCTGTCCTTTTTTTTAATACTGGATGGGAGTCTTTTTCTCCATTCCCTCCAATTATATTATGAGGTACAATTTACAATTTACTTGTGCATCTTCATCCTCATCTTCATCTTCTTTCTCAGTCTCCTTCTTTCTACTCTTATAATATTACACTTTCCAGTACATGGGGACTATTATGTTATTATGTATGATATGCTCTATGCGGCAGAAAGAAAGGACTGCGGTGAATCCAATGGTTTCCCGTTTGGTACAGTTAAACTTTACATTAATGAGTGTGAGATGCTAATTGAATGAAATTGAGTAGGGGAATCATCTTCTTTTATTCTTTCTTTCTTTCTTTCTTTCTTTCTTTCTATCTTTCTATCTTTCTTGACTTTGGCTTTCATGGCTCCATCATGACTTGACTTGATTGTGCGGCTTTTTTTTAGTAAGAGAGAAAAGCCTTAAGTGGGAAAGGAAGGAAAGGACGAGTGGGTAGTACATTTTACATTGTAGATACTAGATACATTGTGTGAAGATCTTTTTAGACAGTAGAGAAATGGTGAGATTGAGAGAGAAGAAGAACGAGGTTTTTATTGAGCATGGCTTAATGGGAAATGGAACTCTGTACTCTGTACTCTTTGTATGCACAATATTCAACACTCTTCACTCAGAGCTCTAACATGTAAGTTGAACCTTGCTTTGACTTTGGTAAAAGGTAGATGAAATAGGAAATAAGTAAAGAAAATAGAGGATCATATCAACTCACATATCGGAAAACTATTGCCATATGAAAAGATGGAAAAGAGAGAAAAGATGGGAGGAAGCAAAGTAACAAAGTCACGAAAATGAAATGGAGTTTCTTCTCTATCACCATTCACCATTCACCATTTACCATGCTTCTTCTTCTTCTTCTTTTTCCTTCCCACTTTCACTTTTATGGCCGAGAAAGAAACGAGTAGAGCTGAAACTGATGGAGAAAAAGAGGAAAAAGAGGAAGAAGAGGAAGAAGAGGAAGAAGAGGAAGAAGCTGGAAAAGAGAGAAGAGAGTGTATATGTTCGGGAGGACGAGTAGTTTTATTCCACATATAAGCTTTCCCAATGGAGGCCAAGTGGAGAGGAGATGAGCCAACGGCAATCGGTTGTGGCATATCTAAGATAATATTTTTCTATAACGATCCTCAATATTCTCTACCGTTTCTCTCTCTTTGGCTGTATTTTCCCGTAATGATGTAGAATGTAGAGACACTCTTGTACTAGTACTCGTGCACTTACTGTAGACTTGTAGACCTTGTTTCACTAGGATGTAGGATGTAGGATCCTTCCAATGGATTTCTCTCTTCCCTTCTCGATCGTTCGATAGATCGGTAAAATTAATACAAATGATTCCCCATGAACTATATGTCTAGGAAACGTCCATAACTCTCCGCGAACTCAAGATTTATAACTACTTGCTTCTTTTTCTATACCCCATATAAGTGTATTATATTTTATATCATGGGAACAGTGTAGATGGTAGATGGTGGATTGTAGATGTACATGTAATTTAATAATATTATTATATCTTATATCTACAAGGGAAACGAGAGAATGGATGGATAGTGATGATACAGATATTTATATGATACTATTTCCCATTTTCAATATACTTTCCATACTCCATACTCCATATTCCATACCATATTCTATGTCCTATACTCTGTATTCTCCTTCATGAAGATAGAAAGAGGAAGAAAGTATAGAAGAGAAACATTGGGAATTCCTTTCCCCAGAAAAATACATAGGAGGATATAAAATACAATGAAATAGCTGCGTAATATACACATCCAACAGTCCTTTTTACAGAAGAAGCGAGAAGAGGGTGCACAATGCACACTGCACTCTGAACATTGAACAGTCCAAGAAAAAGTGACTCCTCCCTAAGAATGAGATGAAATGCCTCCTCTACTTGTTTCCTCTTCTTTCTCCTCCACATCCAACATCCGACATCATAATCATCATAATCAGTACATGGAACAACCATGTTCTACTACTATTTTCTCGTCTACAACTATTCTCCATTCTCCAGTCTTCTTTCTTTCTTTCTTTTCCGTTTCTCCATTTCATCATTTGTAGGTATAGGTATTTTATTCATATTTCTGTAAGACAGAGACATTTTCATGTCAAAAATACTTTTATCGTTTTCAATTT
>JABASP010003755.1:0-12676 GCA_019776565.1 Sminthurinus signatus
AAATTCTATAAAGTTCCTATTAAAAAAAAGCAAGAATAATAATTATTATTTATTATAAAATATATTATGAAGCACAAAGCACAATAGTAAAAAATAAAAATAGTAGTAATAACAATTATTATTATTATTAAAATAAATATAGTAAAAATTGATTACCCTGGACAAATTGCCAATTTCTTAATTCGTAGACTAGAATTTCCAGACTCCACCGTATTTATCAAACATTGTAAAATACGTTCAATTTGTGTTGTCCTCATAAAATGTAAACCGAGCTCTTGTAAATTCGGAAATGTATGTAAAAAGTTTTTCCATTCTGGATAATGTAATTGGGCTTCAATTCCATCTCTCATCAAAGGGTAAGTATGTGGTTCATGTATTTCAGACGGATTGTCCACAAATGCAAAACTTTGTACTGATTCGGGCACAAATTGTAATAAATTCTCAAGTACATTTTCATGAGGATATCCATGAATTGAACGATCTAAAGACAAAATAGTTAAAATTATAAAATAAGTACATCAAACATAAAATAATAATACATGATATTGATTTTGAATTATAAATACTTACGATTAATGAATACAAAATTTCGGAATAAAAAGTCTTTTGGATCAAATTCTAATTTCCCTTCCACGAATGAATGGAGATAGCTGTTAAAGTCTTCAACGGGTACACAATTTTTGTATGTATGGGACTTTTGTCCAAGTTTAATTGTAGTTTTACTTTGGAACCTTGACCAGCACTCAATATTGAAATGCTTACACACAACTCTTGCACTTTTTAATGACTGGACATTTAAGTAGCTAAACAACTTACGAAGAACCACATCGTGATATAATGGATTTTCAATACCGTGCTCCATTATTTAAAAGTATGGCAAGTTGATTGTTATAAATTACAAATTATGATAATTAAAAACATGACTGGAAATCTCACATGTAAATTCTGAATTCAGAATCTCAAATCTCTGAAAAATTGGGCCACCCACCACTCGCGCTGAATATTCATATATTATGAAAGGATGGGCAAGCGAAAAACGTTTTGAAGACATGGTCAAAATACATTTAATATATTTAATCAACTTTTTATTTTTATTTATTATTTATAACCAAAAAAGTAGTTCAAATAAACATAATTGTGCGCAAATGATACAAAACATCATAATATATGAAAATTCATAAATCAGATTATAACAGTGTAAAATACACATGTACATATACATAAATTCTCAATCTTGATTCTTTGTATTATATCGTATCGCCTTACTTATAAAACTACGAAGACTTATTCCTTATAAACTTATTTTTAATCATATATAATAAATTAAATTGTAAAATAACAAAATAAACTGTATAAAATTGCAAATCTCTGCAGGAAATCATCAAATAACAAATCTACGGGAAAATGACGTATGGTGCAATGGGTTCCAAAACGTTGATAATTGCTGTAAAATTTCAAACATAATTATATATTATGGAAATTATATTGTGTCAATAGTCAATAGCTATTTTTAAAAGCTCATAATATAGTATATAGTATGTGAAAAATCATTGTAAAGAGGAAACTGAAAAAAAAATGTTCTCACCTTCCTTCGAGGATTGCCTACAATTTTCATTGAATTCAATCAAAATTTGAAGATTTGGTAAAAACCGGAAGCCGTATGCTCCCGTTACTTGTGACATCATAGATTCCTCCAACTGTCGTCCCCAGGAATTATCAAAAATGAATTTTAGTACTCGAAGTTCTATTTAGAAAAATCAAAAGATGAAAAGAAACACAATTAATCAGTTTTTTCTAAATTTTCATGAAAAAGATTGTAGTTCCGGTTTTTAAATATAAAAAAAAGTATGCACACACCTTTCATATTTAAAATAGATGGAAGTGTCCTATACTGCTCTACATCAGCATCAATGGCCTCTGGAAATCCAGAACCTGGAGCCATTCGACTATCTGCAGTGGGATTTGCAAAATAACTTCTCAATTGTTCACATTTCCCTGGAACGATTCCAGTGATAACGGAATCCAGATTTTGACTGGGATAGATTGAAAGGTCAACTTGACAAGTAAGCCTCTGAAGTCTAGGCCAAAGGTTGAATATCATGGGGAGAACTTTTGATAAAGCAGTACTGTAAAATGTAAAATTAAAATATTTAGCATATTTAGCCAAAAAGCTCCAAAGAACTTAAATATATTAAAATATAATAAATAAAGAAATATATATTTATACCTATTCAGTTCCAATACAATAGTTGAGATCCTCGGGAAGAATCCATTTGTCCTTGCTCCCAACCTCTCCATACAGATGAGCGGCATATAAGCACTGATTTTAAGATGTCGGACATGTGGAAAAACATTATTACCAGGATGGAAGGTGTCCGGTGGGAAATATTCATCAAAAAGTGCTAGACACTTTTCACTATTTGTCCTGTGACGATGAGCAACATTACCAATGTTCATACAGCAGCAATTCAAACGGCTCACTTCATCTGGAATTTCCACAGCCATTTCAATTCGACACACTCGAGGAAAAATGTGATTAACACTGTAACGATTTGGGAAAAATTGAAGATAATTTGGTCGTTCAGGGAGTGGAAATGGTGGGGCTGTTGCTCCTGATGATGTCGAAGGAATATTATTATTCTTAATTTTTTTATTACTACTGGAACTTGCATTATTATTATTATTATTACTACTACTACTAGTGCTGCTACTGCTACTACAACTAGTAGTATTACTATTATTATTATTATTAATACTACTACTAGTATTATTATTATTATTGTTCAATGTCCTCCGTCTTTTATATCTATTAGCTTGAGTTTTGGAAGGAGCAGCAGGAGCTTGTCCATTAAATTTCAAAGTTCTCAATTCTCTCATGATGGGGAAATCAATAAATCCAATCAATTCCAATGGTTGAATCTCCAATTTTTTCAATGTTCCCTGACTACTATTTAAAAGACTACTAAATGCATTCCTCATGGTTCGAAAGGACTCAGTATTCTTCAACATTCGAAACAACACGAGGATTTTCAACTCTTCCAAACTACATCGATACTGTTGAGAGGAAATGGTTCCAAGGATTTTAAAATTATCTTGATTTCCAGGTAATGGTTTTCCAAAGGAGTGTGAGGGATATGAAAAGGATTTCAACAGGAGGATATGACGAGGACTAGCAATACTCTTGAGATGAACAAAAGGATATCCATAAATTTTTTGAAGATTTGGTGCACATCGAATGATTTGTGTGATGAGTGGGAAACAAATTCCCCAAGGATTATTGAAACGAAGAATGTTTAATTTCTCCAAAGGGGGTTGAAGGGGTGGTGTATAAACATTCCTTTCTGTCGTATTCATCGTGTGGTTGAAACAAAGATGAGTAATATTTGGTAAATAGGTGGTGAGGAAGGAGGAGAACTCTTGTGGAGGAATTTTTATGGCCCAACTGAGATGTGGAAGTCCAAAGGAAAATACTGAGACATAAGGTCCAATCAGTGAAAATAATGGTGCAAAAATTGGTAGTGTCACATTTGAATCCCGACAGTCCAACCAAAGTTCCAATGGTGGATAATTTTGCTGTTGTTGTTGATTATTTCCATTATTATCAGTATTATTATTAATATTTGAATAATTATTATTATTATGATTGTGGATTTGAATTAAACTGATATCATGAGCCATTTTAGTTTGAATTTCCTCCAGATTCAAATGATAAATTTTGAATTCACCCTCCACAGTCTTTTCCTTCAAAAGGAGGAGGTTTGAAGGCCAAGCATTTCCAAGTTTACTACTTGCATCACAGTCATGGAGATATATCATATATTTTGCAACATTTGGGGGTGGAGAGGTTGAAGAAGAAGAAGGAGGAGGAAAAGAAGTACTAGAGTCAGAATATGAGAAATGACCTCCACTACTACTGACACTACTACTGATTGTTACACTTGGTACAGCTCCTCCATTTGAATGCTGATACTGTTGCTGGAGAAATGGATAGTGTTGTCTCCTTGAATTTTGGTAGGAGGAACCGTTCTTCCAAAACTCATGGATGAAATCAAAATCCTCCCGTTGAAGGTCATCCTGATCTGTGAAACTACTCACTTGTCGACCTCTTTGAGCCTATTTATTATACAAAATAAAACAATTCATGAACTTTTTTTTAGTAAAATTTCAAAGTAAAAAGTATTATTAGAAATATTATTATTTATTATTATTTATTATTATTTTTGTTTTTAAAAAAAAAATGTATACAAGAAAATTAAACCTTTTATACTTACAATATTTTCACGAACAAAAGCTTCCTCATCAAAATAATTAGATGGAACGGACTGAATCGAATGAATCGTATGTACAGGATACTGTTGTTGATTTTGGTCTGAATATGAATCTACAGTTGAATTGGGATTTGTATGAATGTGGATAAATTGTCTTTGTTCTTCTTCTTCTTGATGTTGTATTTGCAGTTGTTGTTGTTGTCGTTGTGGGTTTTGAATATCAATATCTAGTGTTGGGTTTTCGGAATATTCCGAATTTTCATCCTCTGGAACACAATGAAGTTGAAGTTTTGGTTGTTGTTGTTGTTGTTGTGGAATTTCAAATTGTCGTGAAAAAATTGCTCGAAGATGACTCGGGATGGAGTTTGAAGTGGATCCCATTTGTTGGCAATGATTATTATTATGATTATTGTGGTTTTGACCAAGATCTTGAACTTGGACATGAACTTGAACATGTCCATGATTTAGGTTGTGGGTTTGATTATGATATTGTTCTACTTCCTCTAGTTCATGAATATTAATAATATTTTCAGTTGGATGACTATGATTGTGGTTATGACTATGATGAATGACATTAATTTGTTGACACTTTGTCTGCTGATGATGATGATGTTGCTGTTGTTGATGATCTTCTTCAACATCACCAACGAGATGAATAATATCATCACTCTCTCCTTGTTCCACTTCAATGTCAATAGTTGATGATGGCTCGGGAGTGATGACTGGACCATCTAGAAGAATAATACTGTCTTCATCTACATCATCCTCACTTTGTTGTTGTCGTTGGTGGTGGTTGTGGTGTTGTAACCGTCGTCGTTTGGCCATGGCAATACTCGTACTAGTTAAAAACTGTTCCGGATTTGCATTTGCTGTAAAGATTTTACTATCTTCTGAAGTCTCCTCAATCAATGAAATTGTGTGGTGATGATGATGATGATGTTGATGATTATTATGATCATGATATTCCACTTCGGATTCAGTGAGATCGGATTCAGAAGAATGAAGGTTCACCAGGAATTCTTCCTGTGGACATTTACAATATAATTAAATCAAAACTCTATTTCTATGGAATCTTTTTGGCATTTGGTCATGGAGCATGAAAATCAATGAATCCCATTAAAATTAATTGTAAAAAATTATCACTCACTGGGAGTTTTGAATTTTGGATGTAGAATAAATCAGTGAATTATATTATAGAAATTATAAATGCATACCGAGGACATCATCTTATCATGTCAGATGTCAGAGGTCAGAGAATAGAACGGAAGAATATTTGAATATGCAACACGAAACTCAAAGCTGAAACTTTTTGCACAGACGTTGTCGAACGCTTTTCCTCTTTCCGCAGCTTGAAACAAAATGAGTCTGCTCCGCCAAAATTTTCGACTAATGTTGAGTAATGGGGTGGGATGGGACAATTCAAAAAATCCAGGGAGATTGGACACTGGACAGAAAATAGGACAACACCCCTTTTACAGAGACTGACGAATCAGATCAAAATTTCAAATTTCAAGTATAATTGTTTTCATTCTCATATGATCCAGTTTTTTTAGTGCTCCTCCTTTTTTATTATAAAAAAATAAACTATAATGACTAATTGGATGAAACTGGAAGCTGATTGTTGTCTTTGTCATGTTGTGAGTTTTCTAATAAGGCATGTAACTCTGACAATTTGAATGCATATTATTTTTATTTCAAAAATAAAAAAACCAAAAACAAATGCACACATCACACATGTGTATATCAGCTTGTGTAAAATTAAGCTAGTAGTACAATAAACATGATTAAATTTCTCCTTTCTTCTGCTGTCCTTCTGGGAAATGAACATGTTACAAATAATTTGTCAATTCCATTGGTTCCCATTTTTCAATCAAGAAGAATTTCCCGTTTTAATTTGAACTGCGATCACACCGTACGACACAGCAATGCTGGCAACCTTTTGAAAAGAAAATCCAGAGTAAACGCTTAGATTAGATTAACAAAACTGAAATTTTAGACAAAATTTGTAGTATGATCTGGAAATGTTGAAGCTGCTCTTTTAAACTAATTTAGTTTTTTTTTAGTTAGTGGCCCATATAGTTAAAAGAAATTAAAAACTAACGGTGCCAACAAAGACGTAGTTTAACTGAAACAAGCCGGCAGAGAGTCCTACAGTTTCCCTATCAGAGCAGAGTTCATGTAGAATCACTGGAAGTTTTTGTGGGGGAAATTGACAGTTAATCTCATCGTGATAAATCCAACGTTGTATTTCAGTAGCCTAAAAATATCAAATATCGTAGTTTTTACAAGAAAGCATAAAAAATAAAGGCTGATTTATCTGCATTCTGCATCTCATCAAATAGAAAGAAAAAGACATTTGTTTGTACAATGAAAAATACCTTTTCACGCGAATTGGCAGCAATCATTATTCCAGTGAAGCAAATTATGATGTAGTATCTAGAAAAATACAGGAAAATAAATTAGAGAAAATTACAAACAATGTTCACAATACAATTTAAACCAAATGTCAAATATTATGTGGAGTTTAAAGTATGAAATTTTACATTGATTGAATACGATCCACAATTTTATCGCCTTCAAGAAATATCAATAGATTATTTGGAAAGAAAGGTAAAGATCCCAAGTAATAGGTGAAGATTAAAAGTCCTAAAGCATCATTTATCAATCGGACCTGCTCTTTGAGCTTCCGGTAGTTTTCTAAGACCTTTGAAAACAAAAATAATACTGTACACTGTACACACTACGACGTTTGAAATTTGAAACATGAAAATGGCAAGAATTTTGAAATAAATGATCAATAATTTACGCACTGATTGAGCATTTGGTTGTACTTCCATGTTTAGCACTAAATTAGAGGTATTTTTTGAAGGGATTTGGAGCTGTTTCCCAAAATCTTGTACAAGGCTCCGGAGAACAAAAGCAGAAAGAATGGGAAAAGTGTCTCCAAACGTGTTGAAAAGTTGATAAAAAGTTGACTTCATTAGAAAAATCACCACAATGAGTTTGGATTTCAAATCTAGTTCACCATCAGAATTTTCAGCAGTGTGTACATTTTTAGGGAAAATCTTCAAAAGTTTCCTAGTTTCCGTCTCTTCAAGCTTCCAAAATATTGAAAAATCCCAGGAATTCTCCCAAGCTTGATAAAAAAGCTCAGTATATGATACCAAAAAAATCCAGACTAAAATTACAATAGTTTTCCATCTAAAAAGAAACTGAAAAAAAGACAAAGGAAAAACTCAAATGTGCTTCATTTTTATATGATGTATTTTTTATATTAACCTTTGATAAAGATGAATTCGGAAACTTTGATTTCTGCCTCTGTCGAATTGGTGCAAATTCTCTTGTCTCATGTGAATCATCCTCAGGATTAAATGACTGGAACACTCGTTCAAATCGTTGACCACGCATCCAAAATACAAAGATGTAAAATACTTGATAAGTCATAGAACTCCATTTTTCAAATATTGTAAAATAACCAGAGAGATTTTTGGGGTAATTTTTGAACTCTGAAAATGTAAAGATGACTTGTAGAAGATGAAAAATCAAATTCAAATTACAAATTGTCTACAAATCAAAAAAAGAAAATCATGAATAAAAATATTTCTCCATTCTTATGAAAAATACACCTAAAACGAGAGGAAGTATTTTTTTGTGTCACCTTTTGTAAAGAATTTGTGACTTTCTCCCATTGCCCAGTTTCTAAATTTAGTTGAAATCGGTATGGAATGAGACACATGTAATAGCCGATGTTGAATAAAATTTCCCACAGCTCAATCATTTGGTCTACTCTTTTCTTCCCCTGTGAAGCTTTATCTGGTTTGGAGGAGATTTGTAATTTACTCCAACATTTTAAACTGGATAACTTCATTTCTGTCAAGGTTTTATAATTTTCTATACACTAGTTGACTGAAACTTGAGACTGACTCCAAAATATTTCTACAAAAAATATAGATTCCAAAAGATTGTCATATAAAATGATTACTGTAATTTCTATCGATTAATTCCTTTTAGAGTTCAAAGTTCTTCATCTTGTGTTTTACATGTTGTGACTTGTGACTTAATTCTGTTTTCTCTTGTCTCATGTTATTTACAAATATTTATCTTTTTTTGGGTAATGAAAACTCCTGATATTGAACTTCTGCCAACGCCCTGTCTGTGTAAACTCTGCATGATAGATTCCAATTTTCCATCCAATTCGTTTGTTTAGTCCGTAATTTAGCATACAATGAAGATGGAGAAAGCGAGAGAAAGTCAAGGTTGTGCGAATATAAAAGAAAAACCCCCGATACACGCCTTTCCTTCAAGTATGTATTTTAATTTTTGCAACATAAAAAGATATTTTTTATTTTTTTTTTGTTTTTTTTTGTCTTACAAACAAATCAAACCTTTTGTTCCTTAATTTAAATATCATGTATAATAATATACTCATTCCTCACAAACGTTGCAAATAACTCTTGTGGACAAGTTTTATTTAGTTTTCAGTCGAAATTTCTATATCATGTATTAAATTTTAAACGTATTGACGTGATTGACAAATTAGAGTATTGGACATTGAAAGTAGTACAAATATTTACATAGGTCACTGTTTACTAACAAATATTATATGAGTAGTCTACGCATTTGTATTTTGTATGTTTGCAGAAAATGGTACAAATTCAAAGAAAATTCTTGGCAGTATACTTTTCATATAAAATATCCATTTGGTATTTGGTACTAGCTTTAAAAAAATAGTGAAAACAAAAGAAATGGTAGTAAAACAATACAATGAAATAAACTCATGGTTTATATAAACAGTTAGCAGTACAGTGCAGTACGAAGAGCATTATTCGATTTTCGAACATAAACAACATTATGCTAACTTAATTTAATTATACTTATGAATTCATTTTCACACTTCACACTGCATAAACCAACATTAGAATCAGAACTCTAGTGTCTTACATAGAAAAATTTCCATAGTGCATCTTTTTTCAGTATTTTGCACACAACAGTATTCAACGATCAAAGGTTGAAGGTCGTGTAGTATTTTTACAATTTCTGCATAAAATCTCGTCGTTTCAAAAGTCTTGAGAGTATACATTTAAGGAAAATTTGCACCTTTTAACTCACCCTTTTCATGTTTTACACAGTCTATTTTTAAACGCTCATGCAACAATAACAATTAATGTATTGTATATATTTTATCTCTGATTCTTCTTCTGGCTTCTCTCGTCCATGCATTTCACAAGACAACACACTTAATATTTAATGTAATACTTACTAATGTTACTTATTTTTATACAGGTACATCAAAATCCAGTACAGATCCAGTGTAGATTTTACAGAGGTATAAAATGTTGTAATAATAGAGTTTTTACTCGCCTGACAAAAGAAAAAATAGTTTGAAATAATAAAATAAATTGAGATTACTCAATACTCAAAAATAACCAATTCCATCATAAATCATGTATAAAAGTAAAGAGTAAAGCACAAAATTAATATAATCATCCTGATCCTAATTTTCTCAAGTAGTGTATATTTGTACATTTGTAGAATTTGCCACACAGTCAGAAAAAGCACCGCATACATTTTGAGCATATTTTTGTATATTATATATATATGGACTGTACTGGATCTTGCAGTTTTTCTATAGTAAATAGTAAAGCTACCAGCTAGCTCATAATTATGTTAGTATTAAACATTAAACATTGACTCATGTATATATAACTATAGTTTGCGCTTTTTTTATACTATTAATATTTAGTATTTAGTATCGTCTAGCATCATTATTTTATGTGTGTTGTACATTTCATGTATTTATCATACCACAACCGTACACGATGTATAGGTACAGAGATTTACCAAATACAGTACATTCATTCACTGCTTCACATACAAACACAGACATATAATTCATAATTGTTTTTTTTCCAAGTTGAAGTCTTTAACATTCTTTGAAAGCATTCCCTCCGATACTTACTATAATATATATATTTACAATGTACAAAATTTAATTGAGCTGGAGAGCTCACATATCAAATGTCAGATCTCATTTTTTGGAGTATACATAATCCACTTTGTCTTTTACGAGGAATCAAAAAACCAAAAACTACTTGCATAATGCATAAGTATATATTTACTATTGACGGAAGTATAAATACTAAATACTAATAATATCTACATAAAATATAAAATAAACAATAATCACTGCAAGAACTTTGAAATTTGAGACGAAGCATACAAAGAATTATTTATCTTTCCTCATGTAGAAATGAGAAAAAATTGAAAACCATAAAATATTTATATTCAATGTTCCTTTTATATTTTGTATTGTAAATTGTAAGTATAATAATATATTGTATACCTATCTAATATATCTATACACATAGTAAGCATTATTGCAAAATATTTAGCAAATGTACGATCACAATCTCTGGCACACATTTCTGAAACGTGAGTTTGGACTTTTGATTGACAAGTGGGTAAATAGAAATATATATATTATTTCCTTTTGTAACTTTTAAATGTAATAGGCAGCATATTATAATACATTATTTTTTATTTTATATTGTAACAACTAATAACACTAAAAAACCATCAACCACCTAAATCTACAGTTAACAACAAGTGAAATCACTCATATCTCATAACTTTTATACAGTAAATACTTTTACAATGAGTGTATGTAATTAAGCGTGCTTTTTGTTTCAATTCTATGTTTGAAGTGTGTTACAAATTACTTTTTTATAAATATATTTTCATGTGTACCTATAATATAATATATTATGTAGACTTAATCTTTTTTATAATATAATATTAAATATTATACACAATATCAAATATCATAGTTTATAGTATAGCAGGTTCGTGGTACAAAATTATAACAATTCATTTTGAGATTGTTTGTTTGTATACTTTGTTCTTACTTCTTACTTATAGTTACTTATATTTTACTTATATCTTATATTATACATATTTAGCATTCAGAAAATTTCACATTGTCAGTATTTTCCTTCTGATTCAAAAATTTTCAAGTTTTGAGTTAAAAGAACCTCAGACTTTACAATGGCATGCATCTTTGATACACACCTTTGATTATAGCTGTACTTTATCATACAATAAAATGTATACATTGGTTTTGGAATTTCAAACTAAAAGCTAAGCTAAAGCTTGAAACTCTACTATTTGACTATTTTCCCCTTCTCGTTTTATAATTAAACTACGGTAGTAGTAAACGGCGATGATGGATATGGCAGCATAACCATTACCTAGGATAAATATTATTATGGAATTGAATGGAAATCCTTCTTTGTGCATCATTTTCAAGTCCAACGGAATTGAAATAATTGTGATTGCAATCATACACCATATCCATGTTTTCAACCCTGTCACATTCCTCCCTTTTGTCCACCTTAGAAGAAAAAAGGCTAATCCAAAAATAAGGGCCCAAAATAATAGTAATAAAATTATAAAACCAGCTATGGTTCCACCGTCTTGACTTAGGAATTCTGCAATTTCGTGGTGTTGATCGCGATCTGTATACAACATGAATGAAACAAGAATATAAAAGGATAATCATTACTAAACCAGTAATTGTAAAAAACACATAATAAACAATCCTAAAATAGGATTAAAATAAACAAAAAAAAATAATTATAAAACCTACAATCCCAAAAACTTTTAGATTCTATATTCTACATAATATTATATTATACTTACCTTCTTCAATAATTTCCTGCAGGACTTCGGGAACGAAAAGGAGTAGAAGCGTGAATAGACCGACAACGCCAATGAAGAGACCAGAAACAACCTTAAAAAAATAAAAGTAACCCATTATCATTTGTTATAAAATGACAAATAATAATGATATAATATTTTCCTTTTACTATTTTGAATTATTATGGTAAATACCAGTTCTATCCACGCAATTATCACACAACAAAGTTCGGCCGGTTCCATAGTCATCATTTATTTTTAGTTTTTGAGCTTATAGATTGTAGAATTAGAATTATAGATGTTTGTGATATTTTATACTTTTACTCTGGTTTAATTCTTAATTCAAGAGATGTGTGTACTTTTTAGCATTCCATCACGATTGTAAAAAACGTTTCGTATATATTATAATAACACTATGTAAGTATTAAGTATATTATGTATTACAAATTGCAAAGGGATAACTAAATGAAGGAGTTAAACTTTTGACTTTTGAATTGACAGTTGATGGTCGGAATAAAAGTATTATTTGTTTATGGTATCAAATATCAAATGTCAAATGTCAAACTTAAGAATTAAGTGAAAAAAGCCACTTTGACACTTGTTTATTTTTTTACCTACTGAAACTTGAAATGAAATAATAAATAATCACTTTCCCTCTTTCGCTTTTCGGTTTCCACCGTCAAAATCGTCAATTCATTACTATAAAAAAAAAA